>KN172922.1:24421-53700 GCA_000757755.1 Steinernema glaseri
TTAAGCGTTATTGCTGCAGCCCGCGCACATGCACATTCACTAGCCAGTGACCAGCAACGGCGACGTTCGTCTAGCACGTATTGATTCGGCGGTCCTTGGCTCAATTTGGACAACGCCCCCTAGGCATGCAAATGCCACCAGTTTCGTCTCGGAACAGTGCAAGCTTATCGCAAAAATATATCTCAATAATAATAACAAAATTGTAACAACGTCAAATATCTCGAGAGTGTCTCAAATCATTGCTTTCCTTGCGTTGCTTTCCTTCGAAAAGCTTTCCACTCTTCTACATGCTGCGGCTTCTGAGTTCCCTCATCTTGCTTGCGAGACTTCAGTTTGAATGTCATGGTCTTTCCAGCTAAGGGAACGGCATCACTTTCTTCTGTTATTGAATGAGTAGCCTTTAGAGCTGTTTTACGGGCTCCCAACGTAGTTCCCTGAAGTAGTATGTTAAGCGCTTACCGACAAAGTACAGGAAAACTTACGTCGTCATCCTTAAGAAAATCATCAGTGTACGTCGGCAACTCGACTGCACGCTCGACCCCGAGTAATCAGAAATCTTTTGGCATAACGACAGCGGCTTCTTTATCGCTTGTTTTAATCTGTTGTAACAGCTTGACATTTGAAAGTAGTTTACAACTTAAATGCCGATAAAGAGTCAACATTCTGACGTATTTCCACTGAATTTGTAATCATAAATCGTGGATCTGATCAAAACGGTTTTCAGACGATGAGAGGCCAACCATCTGTCTACCAGAACAACAGTCTCATTCTGCAAATTCGCTTTGCAAACTCATTGTCTGAACAGCCTAGACAGTCTCATTCTGCAAACGGTGACTGAGGGAATCAAAGGCAGTTCATTGCACTGCGCTCCATCTGACCGGTCGCTTGTTGCTATCACGTCGCAATGGACCGCACGGACGCAAGGATTACAATGTATGAGTTAGCCACCTTCTAGTACTTAACGAGCATGGTTCGCGTTTTAGAATCAACGGACAGGAACACTGTATGGAAGGTTCACCGAAGGCGGCCGTCGAGCCCAATGCTCTCAAGCAGTGGAACATGGATCAGTTCGACTCGGAAGCCATTGACATGGCCAATTCCATCGTTACAAAAGTGGTCAAGGACAAGACGGATCGCGGAATGGCTATCCGGGAGCGCCTCGATAAAGACGAGCAGGTTGATCAACAAAGCAAACCAAATAAGAAGACCTTAAAGCGGCTCAGTGAGGTCCTGCAACCTGACGATCCCATTCTGGTGACGACCAGCGTAAGATTATAAAATGCCCATTTTCTCGAACTTTGCTGTTAAAATTCTAGGACGATGAAACCCCTGATAACTTGCTGCGTCTTTCGAACGCTGCATTCCTTGACAAGATGTTCAATGGACGAGTACAAATGAGGGGGCCCTTCACGATGAATGAAGAAGTCTCTGGACCCCAAAAATCAGCAAGCGAGGAGTCACACAATGACTTCCCTTGAGATGTCATTGACGATTCCATTGTGACAATTAATGTAATGTAATGCTCCGCGAATATTATTCATAATAAACGTAACATGTACCAACAATAACAACAAAATCAACAAAATCGTAACAACGTCAACTATCTATTTTCCACGACCACGGGAACCTCTTCCACGGGTACCACGAATCATCGTTGCTTTCCTCCGTGAAGCTTTACGTTCCTTTACATGTTCTTTTTTCTGAGTTTCCTCATCTTGCTTACGAGACTTCAGTTTGAATGTCATAGTCTTTCCACCGAAGGGAACGTCATCACTTTCTTCTGCCATTGAAGAAGTAGCCTTTAGAGCTGCTTTACGGGCTCCCAATGTAGTTCCCTGAAGTAGTATGTTAAGCGTTTACCGACAAAGTACAAGAAAACTTACGTCATCCTTCTTAACAGAATCATCAGTGTACGTCGGCAACTCGACTGCACGCTCGACCCCGATTAATCGGAAACCTTTCGGCTTAAAGACAGCGGCTTCTTCGTCACTTTCCATATTGTAATCTTCAACGTTAGTGGTCGTTCCCGTCATCGACATTGCATTAGTAGCGTGATCTTCTCCACCGGACACTTCATCTTCGCCGTCCAAATTTTCATTACCACTTTCATCATTGCTACCGTCATCGCTTTGATCATCTTCTTCATCAGTTGACGATCCACTTTCTGGTACAGCATCATCCATGAATAGGCCACTCTCGATGGGTCGAACTATGCCCTCATCCTCATCATCATAAACTTTCAATTCCTTCTTTCTTTCCTTCTTCTCCAGCAGTTTCAAAGCAGGCAAAATCTGCTGATATTGCTCACTAGTTTCGTCCACTTCGAAGTCAGGATTAGAGAACAAACCCTTGAAACGATCATCAGTCAGGAGAGCGGTTGCAGTCTCAATCTAAAAACGAAAAAAAATACATTGCATTTAGCGTATGGTTTGACCTTTTTCTGCGTCTTTTTAGACTTGTCTCCTAACTGCTTGTTAAATTCGACAGATTCATATAACTTCTCAGCGAGCTCCGTATTGACCTTCGGTAGGCTAGTCTTCTTAGGCGCAGCAACACCATCCGTGCGTCGCTCTTCTTCGATGAGATCCCGCAACTAAAAATGCACTTATTGGCTATGTCAATAGAATAGCATATACATACCTTGCGCTCCTTATACTTCTCGAAAGCAAACGGCTGTGTCAACGTCTTGGCCTTTTCATACAACCGTGAATCGATGAAGTATCCATGCATATACGCACGCAGCATACTTGTTCCGATAAGGTTGGCAAGTCCTACTTCTTCGAGTTGATCCTTCGTCAAGAATTTATAATCGTCGTAAACAGTAGGGATGTCAGTTTCCTCCAGTTCTTCTGTGATTGTCTCCAAATAAGAACACCATTTAGGTGCAGTTCCGATTGCTGGGACGAAATATTGCAGCATTTTCGGAGCTTCATTCGCAAAGAACAAAAGACCTAAAAAAATTTTGTTACGAAATGTTACGTATGTGATCCATACCAGAATCAGGATACCGTGTGAAATCACTGAGCGTCGTACCAGGTTCAATCGATGTGAAAGGCTTACCAGTGGTGCCATCCCACATTTTTAAGATTCGAGAATCCATACTCAACACTAGATCATGTTCTGGGACAAAATCAAGTTTTCGGATGGGCAAGCCCATCATCTGGTCACGGACCAGCATCGGCTTACTAGATCTAATGTCATACATTAAGATCTGAAAGAACGAAACATGTCAAAAAGGCACAAAAACCTTACGATAGTTACCTGCCCAGTACTGGTTCCGACAGCCAAATGCAAGGCATCTTTGAAACGAACGGCTGTGACCTCGGGAACAACAAGCCTGTAACAGTTCAAGTGTTTACAGTTATTAAAAAACCAATTCTACTTACCCACTAGAATAGGATAGCTTCGGTTGATACGATGCCCCCAAACTGCAGTTTAGCGTGGCAACACAAGATCGATCCCGATGGTCGTATGCTTCGACACAGCCATCTTCAGTACCTGCCACGAATAACTGATGGTAGTCATTGAATTCACAACAGGTGAGCGATGGTGCTGGTGAATGCAGCGGCTCCAGGAATCTCCCTTCTTCGAGGTTTAAACGGTAGATGTCACTCCTGAAAGATGAATTGAACCTCTACCGCAAAAATTTACCAACCCTGCAGCCACGACAAAGAGATCACTCGCCTCGCGAGAATATGCCATATCTCTCCCTGCTTTTGGAATCCGCATCCGGAAATAACGACCAAAGGTAGCATGCATTTCCAAATAGCGATCATCTTCAAGGACAATAAACTGAAATATCAGAAAAAAGACTGTGAAATCTGTAAAGATAAGCTGTACCTTTGAGTAGTCTTCGCTCAAACACACCATCTTGATAGCTTCACAATCTAATCCTCGCGAAAATTTTATAGATAGCTGCTCGAGATCGAAACATTTGATAAACGGTTTATACGCTCCTAAACAAGTACGTACAACACTTGTTATTCATTGGCAATAACAAACCCGTAGCGAAGACAAATCGTCCGTCCGGAGTGACAGTCACATTTCCGCTAACATCCGGCATGTCGAAACCCTGGACGAGCTGAATCCTCCGTCTAACATCTACATCCTTTTGTTCGAGCTTACGCCTCTTTCGCTCTGTTATCCACTGAAACACATGACAATAATAGAAGATGGGCGAGAAAGCAACATACATCCGGAAGCGACTTTCCCGCGCTCAAGTTGTAGATTTTCACATCGTTTGTTGTCGACAGTTGCATATTTAAAATCTACAATGTTTCTGATTACTTCTTGGGAAAACATTGACAATCTGATATATCCACATCAATTTCACATTCGCGGTTTTAATATAATAAACCGTATAGTGAAATCTCATAGCCGCGTTTTCCATTCAGGACCAGCGAGAAATTTCGACCACGATCCCCATTTCACACATCATCCTACCACGGCCTCAGTTGTTCTCAGGGCAGCGGCTCTCTGCTCGAAGTCTGCTCGCTTCTTAGCAGTGTTTTTGCTCACGTCTGCTTATAATAATTGCGTGATATTTGACTTCCAGGGGATTTGTCGCGGTTTGCGCGCATCAATGATGTGTGACAGTGTGTCATCGTGCTAAGCATAAAGCTGTGAGCTCCGCTGCGGCCCCGTTGTCTGTTCATCTCTAAAGCAGCGGCGTTTGTCGCGAAGTTTTTTCAAATCTCGACATGGAAAAAGTACAGCCCCGATGGAGACCTTCTCTTCGAGCTATTATTCCCTCGGCTTTGACACCTGGAATGTTATCCAAGCGGGGCCTCCGAAGCCATTTTAGAGTTTACAATTAACGTTATTTTCCTACTCTCGAGGAAATTCCTTGATTATGGATTAGCTTGTTCCTTTCATAAGATGGTAAAATATCCTCATTTGTGTACATTGAAAACAGCTCATGGTTTTCCCATATTACGACGAGCAGCGATGGTTGAAAATTCCAATCATTTCCTAAGGCTCGTAAATTTCTGCTGGAATGCTTGCGATCTAAAGTGTGTGAGTCCTTGCAAAAAGTACCATGACGCTCACTGTGAAATGGTGGATTAATTGCGAGAACTCCATAGCAAACGCTAAACTTATTTGGCGGGAACATAAGTTTCGGAGACACGGTATTGACTCGCAGCACGGCATCGCTAAGGCGGTCCTGTTACGACACGACATAGGAGCACATCGCTATTCTTACGTTACTGATAAGAAACTGTGAAAAATGTAGCTTGACATTGCTGTTTCCATTGTGCAACCATTGTGTAAACGTATGGTGCTGATGTTGCTTCGATTAACGTGCAAAGAGTTCATTCGCATATTCTGTTTTTTTTTCCTTTAGACGTAACTCTACGCGGACGTTAAGTTCTGCTCTCAGCAGCGTGGACGAGGCATCGCTGTGTGCGCGTGTCTCGGTCGGGGGGCGCACATCGTCGTCCTCCATCCTTTCATTGACGCGGCCGCGTTCTTACGTCGCCTTAACCAACAACTACATCCCCACATAGACTCTGCAGTCTCTCTCGGTCCCTTGTCTTATCTCCATTCGCTATGCCTCTTCTTATTTTTCTTCGCCGAAATGAAATGCGCTTGAAATCCACGGCTATAGCTCTTTTCGGTAAAGAGTCTGAACATTGAGGATGTTGAGATGAAGACTGCTGTTTTTGTATGAACAGCCGAATGGTTCATGAATTTTTCCAGATGCCATTTTGTGCGTCGCCACTTTATTCGATTTGCGTCTGGTGAGCATTGACTTCGTTTCGTGTCTCGCGAAGCCAGAGGATTATCGATTGGTTGTGATGTGTACGGTGTGTGTGTCCTACTCCTCTTCTACTACAGAAAAAGCCCGCTCAGTTCACTCTTTGTGATTAAAATCGGTTGCCCGTTCAATCTCAGAGAAGTTTGTTTTCGGAAAGTAGATACAAATGTTAGCAGCATTATGTCCTCGCA
This sequence comes from Steinernema glaseri, assembly GCA_000757755.1. Classification (NCBI taxonomy): domain Eukaryota; kingdom Metazoa; phylum Nematoda; class Chromadorea; order Rhabditida; family Steinernematidae; genus Steinernema; species Steinernema glaseri. The sequence goes on from KN172922.1 coordinate 30,371, forward strand.
TTACTGGTTCGAAAGTGTGTGATTGGAGCTCAACATGACGCATTGTGCCTGCGCGTCGCTTTCCATGCAATGAGCAAAATGAACGAGAAATATTTAATCTCACCGTTTTCAGTTTACCGTGAAAAGCACAGAACTGAAATCAAGCGAGAATAAAGAAGTAATTCAGATGGATCGTCAGGCTGGTTCAGGCAGGCCACCAGCGGAATACGGACAGCTTAACTCCGGAATTCAGTACGTTCACAACGAATATGCTAATGAAGACCGTGACGATGGGTTTGAAGCCGTTGCCACAGAGTCGGAGTTCAGTAATGACCTAGTAAGAACTGAAAAAAGCCCGATTTTTCATTGTGTCCGTTTTCTTTAGAAAAGGCAAGAAGCCATCTTTGGCGAGAACAACGGTACAGACAGTGAACGGAGTTCAGAGGAAGAGGATGATGGAGAGGTATTTACGAGGCGGTCTAAGCCCCGTCTGCAGACAGTAACCAGAAGCAACAACAGCGCAAACGGTGTTGTAATCAACTCTCAAAAGGTATGTGAAACAGTTAGTTCCAAACACTTACGATGGGATGTTTCAGTTACGTGAACACTCTCGGCGTGAACCGAATTTGCTGCTAATGAAAAAGGAGGCAGAAAATGCACTAGATGCAAAAAATTACCAGTTACCGGTAATAATATAGCGTTTGAAAAAACGGTCAGCTGTATCTTGTTGTTCCAGCATGCTCATGAAAATGACGATCTTCCGGAGATTTTGGAAAGCGATGAAGCACGGTCAACAGCAGCCTCGGCATTGGTGGATGAAGCAGCGCTTGAGCTTAGCAATCTTAATTTGCCCGCTGGGCCAAGTGCCGTTGTTCCCCAAGAAGAGCCACCGAATTTGTCCCCCGGTTCGAGCAACATCCTACAACAAGAACAACCAAATTTGGAATCTGGATCGATAAATGTCCACCCACAGCAAGAATCACACAATTTGGCATCTGCCCGGAATAACGTCCTTCCACAACAGGAACCATCCAATATCCCCTCTGCTCATATGGTGGCTCCACAACAACATATTGATTCAGTTGAGATTATTAACGAAGTCGACGACAGTAAGCCTGATAGTACATCAGAACCCAAAAAGGCAGAGGAAGACGAAGAAAATGATGGTTTTGGTGGTGAGTTTGACCTGGACACTATGCCCGACGAATTGTTCGGAAACGAGGACATGGATGATGATGATGATGACGTTCGGAGCAGACTCTTAGCTGCACAGGAGCAGCCCCGCCAACCGACGGGGCAAGCCAATCAGTGGGCTTTTGCCCAAGAGGGTTACCAACCACCGTCGATGGACGATCTGATGCGAGCACCGTTGAACTCAGCGTTGAACACAAATCGACTAGGACCCCGAGTAAATCGAGAAGTGACGGAACGCCGAATTGAAGTAGAGGTACAACGGGAAGAACCGGATTCAACTAACCAAGAAATGCCAAAGGAAATGAATGCAAACCAGAACAATGGCGACATAGATCCAGGTAAGCGCGTGCCTTATTTTCTGTCAAAATATAGAACTCGTGCTGCTGTAGTAAACGACGCCAACCCTCCTGACGAACAACATGCGGAAGAGGAAGAAGATGACGAGAATGAGGATGAAGAAGAGGAAGAGATTCGGAATGAGGATGATCAGGAGGAGGACCAGGAAGAGATCGAAGTCGAGGAGGACGAGGAAGATGATGATAACTCAAACGATGACCGTGCTGCTGGTCTACAAGTTGCTGCGGAACGTCCGCATGTCCTAAACAGGGTAACAATCGAAGCTTTTAACAATTGTGAATAACGCCCAATTAAGAGTTCCGATACTACGAAGATTCCCACCGTAGAAGCAGTGAGCCTTATGCGCACTGGTAATGTTGGACTTTGGGACGACGCAAATGCACAACTTGAACCTTCGGCTGCTATTGCTGCTCTATTTATAGATGTTCCGGGGCCAAGTAATCCTGAGCTACTTCCTACTTCCTCTAAGAAGTCAGATGTTATACAATCTGTTGTCGAGGATGCTGAATTTGTCCATACCACAGAGCGTCAACAGATAACCACGAAAACCATCTTCGAGGCTCCACGCCTTTACGTTACAAAAACTCTAAAAGTACCTCAACCACTAAAGCCGGCACCAGAAATACCGACAAGATCGAAACCAAGGAAGGGTGAGAGGCGCACGGCAGCGAAGAACACAGAAACTAGGAAGAGCAATCAAAAAGCAATCGAATCCGACCATGATGAATCTCCAGGGATTGACGCAGAAGCTGAACAGATTCAACCCGAGCAGTGTGGATTGAATGACGACGAGCTTGAAACCGTCGAATCTCGCGTCGCCGAACTAGTGGTAACCAAACAAGAGCAGAACGACGTATATGCCTACAAAGTTACATGCCAAACCTCTTGCGCGTCACTATCGATCGCAGCGACACCTTCGGTCATCGTAGAGAAGAATCAACCCGTGGTAGATGTATTGGTAGCTATCGCCGAACCAATGGAACCACCAAGATCCTCATCCGGGAGCACTGCGTACGAGGATGCACGGGAATATTTTGAGAACGATATTCCCATTGGGCAGAATCAAACGGTGAAGCAACCAAGCCCGGAGACTGTTACTATGCTGTACGAGGAGCTGCACATGAGCAAGCAACCGAGTCCGGAGAACTTTATTTATCCTCTACCTGGATTTGAAGCAACCGATGACGAAGAGGATGACATTGTGCCTCGCGGGGACATCATTCCTCTTCCAGTTGTTGAAGAAGTTCCTGCTGTGGTGGTCAAAAGAGGACGGCGAGGTATTTATTTTGTTCGGCAATTGTAGTAAGAATATATATTTTTTGCAGCAAAAAAGAAGCGAGGCCGACCTCCAGGCAAGAAAAACAATGTGGCAAAGGAAGCTGAGTTACCACAAGCTGACGCTTTAGTTGTCGATGAGATTGATGAAGAAAATCTAGTTCGTGTTGCTCACATGGAAGAAGAAGTACAAGAAGCGGAACCGAGCCAAGCTCAGGCGCTAAATGAACCAAACGAAGCAGAAGAAGTAGTAATTGTGGAGGACAATGAAGAAGAAGAAGAAGTGCCGAAAGTCGTAAGCCATCGTCCACGAAGCCGAACCAGACGCCGTCGTAGTGGCGTAGACATGCTAATCTCTCAGTGCCGCGACACAAAGATTCTTTCTGAAGCCGAAATTGAAGCTCTTAAAGAAAATGTATTCATCTTATTTGTAATGGCTATCTGATGTGCTTTGTTCTAGATCCCTCCAACAGCAGCGCGTCCACGCCCTCGGCGAAGCAATTCTTCCAACGCATCGCGGGACAATAGCCATGGTCGTCCTGCAAGTCTTTATAGGACACCAAAGTCGCGTGAAACTACCAAGCGCTTAGATACTGCCATCGAGTTAGACATTATGATCGCTGCTCGCGAATGCAAGCGCAAGCCAAAGGACTTTTTTCCTCCAGAACCTCAAAATGATGATGATGATGACGATTTGGAAGAAATTCCTCCCTTCAATGAAGATGGCTATGAAGAGCATGAATATGATTATGATCCAGCACTGGTATGACGGTCGTCTCGAGTTGTCCTTGCTAAAGTTTGTTTTGCAGAGATATGAAGTGGCCGAGCAGTTCTTTGACTCCTACTATGACTATATGATGCAGCACAATTTTGAGAACGTCTGGGAATGTGATGTATCGAAAAACACACCTAGAAAGTCAAGAAGCGTTTCAAGAGCTCGATCTCGGACACCGGGTAATTTAGAAATGTACATTTCAAATGTAACTCTCTTCTTATAGCAGCACGATCCCGTACGCGTGGTAAACGGTCTGCCAGATCTAGTATGGCTCCGTACAGCGATATCGAAGATAGCGAGTTAAGGCTCACACATCGACACAAGAATACCGATTTTGAGTTGTTCAAGTATTTGCGCAGCGATCAGTTTAAGAAGGATCGACACAACCGCAACGAGCGCATTCGTCGCTTGCGGCTGAAGACCGGAAAGCAGAAGGGGGAAGCTGATCCGGAATTCCAGCGCAAGAAGCGTGAACGTGAAGAAACGATCAAGAAACAATTGGAAGAAGGTGACATTTATGCACTCGTGCAAAACAGGGCTCAGCGGGAGCTGGATGGGATCAACGCGGAAGCCAAAAAGACGACCGCTAAGTCTCGTGGTCGCTCAAGTTCAGCGGCTGCTCCCCGTCGGTCAAATTCGACGGCTTCTACACGCCAGCGTAAGCCCCGGACTCCCCGGCAAGCAGCCAGTGCTGCGGCTACGCCCCGACGCCGACGGTCAATTGCTCCTACGGTATCATTGAGTAGGTGTTTTCTTGTAAATAGTCGATATTTTAGGAGGATTTTGATCCGGAACGCTTTAACGATGAACTGGATGGTGTGCTTGAGGACGGCTTCATCTCAAGGGAAACAACTCCAGTCCCAGCAACGGAATTTTCTACCGTCGAATTCGCAAATAATGAACTATACTCACCCGCAAAGCCCAACTCCGGTTACATCCCGTATACTGGTCCGCCAGTTCCATCTGGTCGCCGAAGCCAGTACAAATCTCCGAGCAGTCGAGGGACGTCTCGAGTCTCTTCACGAGCTCCATCTCGTACAAATGCTCGCCGTCGGTCTTCACAATCGGCTTCCCGTCCAGCTTCCCGTGCTCCGTCACGCCCGCGACCCCCTCCACCACCAAGTGTTCCAGATGAATTGTACACAGGCCCACGCACACGTTCCCGCTCACGTCCAGCAGAACCTCACGTCGTGGGTCGATCTGGTGTAACTTTCACAGGGCCGGAACCCGCTCCCAAGAAATTGCAGACGAAAGCACAACGAGCTCAAACACCAGGTCCGCTTCGAGCTAAACAATTCGGCAAGGAACCGAAAGCGCCTACACAGCGTGGGCGTAAACGATTGCATGATGCGAATGCCGAAGATGGATGCGAAGACTCTGCCGATCCTGCTGCGCACCAGGTCAAGCGTCATCGCCGTAGGTCTACCACCACTGAGACACGTAGAACGCCCGCGAAGCGTGGTCGTAAACGTCAAGCCTCTTCAACAGACGACGATGAAGACAATCAGAATGATGCGCCAGGAGCTGTTGCCGTCCTAGATGCTAAGCGGCAGCGGGCTGACGAAGATTCAGAGTTCATTGATGTCGAAGGCGACCATGGACCACCTGATGGCGGGGTGTTCTTCCTCGGCAACCTAGGACATGATGCGCAGGAGGATGTCGAGTTGTCTGACCCAGACCAGCCTTCTACGTCGCGCGCAGTTTTCGGGCGGCGCAGACGCGTCAAGTCGTCCTCCAAATTTACAAAACAAAAGAAGCACATGCGGTATAGGAGTCACTCCCATTCAAACAGTCCTCCGAGATTCAGGTCAAAGGTATTAGAAAATGATTTTTGTCCAATTATGCCTACAATGCATCGTTTAGAACTTCAAGACCGGTGACAGCATTCTGAAGGGCAGCACTAACGTGTTCCACAACAGCCTTGTTACACTCTATTGTGTCAAATGCCATCGCCGTCCTCCCCACGTGCGCGTGGAAAATGAGAACCCCGAGGACGAATATTTCGAGTGCTGTTTCTGCAAGACCCGTATTTTCCTATACCGCGCCAACAATGAACCAACAGTCGAAGAAAAACCTACTGAAACGAAGCCAGACAAATACACCGAGGAAACTGTGCAGTTTAAGCAGTTAGGCACTGGAAAGGAACGCGATCAAAGCGAGGCCACGCCGTCCCAGGGCGCAGCCATCCCTGCTGCTCTTGAAAATGAACAACTCGAGGACGAGCAGCTCGACCCCAAACCATCGACATCGTCCGGCACTAAGACTTCCACTGATCAGAAGAACGATATATTGACCGGTATACCCGGCACACGTCAGTCTTCTACCTCGGATACGCAGCCGCAAAGCAATTCCTCCCCTAACGGGGAAAAGAACAAAGATGAAGGTGCCGAAGGAGCAGCCCAGCAAGAGAAGCCAAGGCGCCGGGTGCGCCGATTCCCGAAAGATTAGAAACTTTTCACGATATGCAAACACTATATAACAGTTCCTGCCAGTAACTCTCGAATTTAATGCGTGGTAACACCAACCTTTTTAAAACTTCATTATGCCTGTATCCCATTTGACATGTACTCTTAAAGTGTGCTAACTAATCTCTTAATACAATGCTTACGGTGTCTTTAAGCTCTAGCCTTCCCTTAAATGTAAACGTGTATCCCCCATTACGTAATGCTATAGCATATGTGTTGTATTTAGTGGTCTGATTACACTATGATATTTGTAGAATAAAATCATAAAAAGCAAAATTAATCATCGCAGACCATCGCACAATGATAATTATGGAACATGAGTCCTGGAGTACATAACTTGAATGAAACCGCAGACGAAAACATGTGCCTGAAGTGCGTGTTGTCTATCGACTTTGCAAACATTAATGTGCATATTTCGCATAAAACAACAAGCACGGTAGAAGCAAACAATTATATTTGCATGCATCAACATACCTGCGCTCGTTACGTGTACGACTCCATTGCTAGCCAAATTTCTGTAAATCGAATTACGTAAAGCTACACGATTTTTTCGTCTTTTGTGTTGTTTCGTGCAGGATGCGTAACTTCCTCAACTTCTTTAGTACAAAAGAGGTGCTTCACTGAACGCAATATTTGCCAATCGGGTTGATTGTTGGTTTACATGAAGCGTAGTTGTATAATACGCAAGATTCCCCGAAAGGGGGGGGGGTTCAGATTCTTCTGGAGAACCGAGTCATTCTGCTTTACGGTTAAGTCAATTATCTTATATTTATTATCAGTTTTCTGAGATTGTAAATGTAAAACACAACAACCGGTCAGCGCGTTATTAGTTATTACGACAACACTGATCTTACTCTGCCGCTTACAACAGGCTTTTCTTATGACTAGAACCAGTAGTACTGCTTGGATAGTCGGGCGTTGGGATTACCATTTTCTGGATTCGACTGAAAACACAATATGATTACAAACATCCCTTCGGCGCAAGCTCACGCACTTTGTGACGGGGTCAATGCTGCTGGAAGCGTTGACTGCGTACATATTTTCTTCTATTGAGAAGTCACCCTCATCAATCTGATGTTGACGACCGTAGTTGCGACTTGTGTTGCGTTGGGTGGACGGTAACCTTGGGTCACACCAACTGTTCGGTCTTCCCAGGTTATGCGAATTTGACCGCAAGGAGCTGTTCTTTAGCGTCATATCTTCGTCACTCATTGGCATATGTATCATCTGATTTAGAATATGTAAATGTGTTGTCTATGTGGAAAACTTACTTGTGTTTCATAAATTTTGTTATGATCTAAAGTTTGAGGCATATAAATTGGATGTTTCGGAAATTGATAGTTATCAGGATATCCGTGGATGCTTCTGCTAGACTTGTAGCGAGTATAGCATATGCAAAGCAGGATTATGGCAATGAGAGCAATGAGGGCAATAGCGAGCCCGAGCACAATGACAACTGCAATGACATTTCTTAAACGTGTTGAGAGCTTAGACTAACTTGTTGAGGAGATCTTCCAGTCACTCGGAATTAAGCTTGTTTTCTCGTAGTTCGAGTCAGAATTAGAGTGTAAGGTGTCGGAGATTGTTTCCAAAATGAACCACGGTCGTAGTTTTCCGGCCACCAAATCTTTGGTGCTTCTATCGAAGAGTTTCCTAAGAGCGTGTAAGTGTGCACACAGATATTATCATGTTGTTGTGCTTACTTGTACTCTTGTTTACGGCATATTTTCTTTGTGGACGGATTAACTGCGTACCAGTACACATCCGTCATCATTTGGCCGTCGTAAGGCGACGAATAGTCACGCATCTTTTCGAGACCGAGCAATGTACATCTACCCGTGAATTGTCGAAGCGTTTTGATAACATCCTGAAACAGAAAATCAAGATTGTTCCATACAACAGTTCGTCCTATACCGGTTCGTGGTTCCGGAACTGCTGAGGTGGAATTCCTTTGATGGTTGTGACAAAACGATGCAGATCGTTTATCAGGTTAACGATCACATCTGCCTTGGAGCAATATGTTTGTCCCGTCACTGGTGAGTCACACGCAACAGCCTTAAATAAGAGCAATCACATGTAAGCGTTCTTTCATGTTGTAGTGTCTACCTTTAACTCGAAAAAGTTTCGTCGGTTCTTCGAGATTACATGACTCATGCTCTGTTTGGCCGAGATTTCTCCAAACTGGTTGATGCTGAAGTATTTTGAGTCTACCAGCATTGGGTCAAGGCTGTACTTCACGACGCTGCTGTTGCCAAGGTCTGCATCTTCAGCCTGAATTTAAAATATGTCATACAGGAAATGTTTTTTTAAGTTCATTAGGGAAAAGCATCGATTTTTTAAATATAGTGTGCAGTAGATGCATATTTGCAGTTGTGGGTGTTAATTTCACTCATTCAGCCTTACCTTAACTGTGATCACCCTCGCCAGCGCTGGTGCAGTGCTAGATATTCCAGCAAAGTACATGGGAAGCTGAAGATCATTGTCGTAGACAAACGTCGGCGTATTGTCATTGACGTCTAACACAGTAATCGACACAAAAGCGAAATCAGTCTGTGCACCGGACGTCACAGTCACGTTCAGCAAGTAACGTTCTACGCTTTCGCGGTCCAAAGCGATATTTGTCCGCAATTCACAATTTCCGTCAGGTCCTGGAGAAACCGCGAACGCGCCTAAAATAAAGGTTCAATCAATGTAAAAGAGCACATTCACAGCACCTCTAAAGTTTCCAGATACGATTGAGCACATAATAAATCGTGAGTCATCAGGTTTGTAGAGTACACTGAGAACCTGCACAAGGTGCGGTGGTCGCAGTCCTTCAGCGACAGACGCTCTAAACAAGAAGTTAGGTTAGACAATGTAGGGTCGGACGCACGTATAGTTTCGGAGCGAAAATTGAACAGAGCCTTTGGAGGGATTGGACGTGAACTGATGGGGGTTCTTGTCAATCAGCTTGCTCTCCGCTGGTTCTACTGCTACAAGCACAATTGTCTGGCCCTTATCTGGATGCTCTCCATGATCCCAGGCTTCGATGCGTAGCTGAAAAAACCCACTTAAAAGATGGAAATGTTCAACAGCTCACAGTAATGGTTTGACCAACGAATTCAGCTGCGGAGCGGATAAGCGTCACCAGACCGTTTTCCTCATTGACAGAGAAGTAGCTGTCCATGTTGTCCATGCTGACCAAATTATAACTAATTTTGTTATTCGGTTCGTCTCTGTCCTGATCGAACGCGGCGACTTGTCCGACGACCGTTCCGGGTTCGGTATTTTCAGAAATAGCGAACTGATAACTGTCGCTTTCGAAGGATGGAGTCCAATCGTTGACATCGGCAACCCGGATCGTGACCTCCGCCGAATGGGGCAGTTGAGCATCTACGGCCAGTCCAGCAGACTGAAAATTATCAATTGACTTTTTTACTTTCTCATTAGACGTACTTCGGCTGTGCCAATCCGAACAGTGTACTGATTCTCACCAGCTTCTGCGTCCAAGGGTCTCAACAACGTCAACGTGCCAGTGAAGCTGCTCACGCTGAAGAGCGATGGGTCGCCGGCTTGCATCACATATGTAATAGATCCAGGAGCGCCGTCTGGATAAGTAGCATGTAATTTGGCCAACTCAATTTGTTCTTCCCGCTCTTTAACCGTAACGCTAACATCGGCTGGATTGAATACTGGAGCCAAGCGAAGAACTGTGGTAGTTGGAGGTCTTGTCGTTTCAACAAAAGGCACTGTGGGAAATGAGCTGAAACTGGTGGTTCTGGGTATGAATGGCGTTGGTCTGGTCTCGTGTAATCCCTGCTCAGTGGTTCCGAGCTCTTCTTGTGTTGTGATCTCGTGTCCAGTGGTAATCGAGTTCTGATTTTGCCCGTAAGTTGTTGGGAACTCTGGTATGTACGGCTTTGGATAGGTGGGCGGAAGAGTGGCGAGAGTGAATAACGTGGTCGTAGGGTTCATGTCGAGCTCGTTGTTTTCTGTTGACGCGGATTCCGTTACCATTGTACTCTGCGCCTCCGTAGGTTCCGAGACATAATCACTTCCAACATTGACCAGAAGGACACCATGTGTTTTCCTCGGTGGTTCACCGTGGTCACTTGCGATGACGGACAACCTGTGGAAGCCGAAGTGCTCGGTCGTTAGGTCGCCGTTTACTGTCACAACTCCGTTGTTGTCAATGTTAAAGAGCCTAATAAAATAAGATATGGACTCTTTAGGAATGTCTACCTGTTTTGTGGCTGTGCAATGGATAAGCTCACATCTCCATTTCCATTTCCATTAACCTCGTCTTTTTCGTCATTGTCTGTGACGACAATGCGCCCAAGAGGCATGTTTGGTTTGAGCTCCGATAATTCATCGATTGTCATGCTCATCCTCATAGGTTGAGGGCCATGGAACTGTGGTGAGTTATCGTTTACATCCTTAATTCACGGTTCGTGATGACGATTTCATACAGTAACCCCACCTTCACAATCACTTGGATTATGGTCCAGTAAAGATGCCGTCCGGATGCTTGCTCACGGGTTTCTACCTGAAGAGTGTAGGACGCTGTCTCCTCCCTGTCAAAGGACTGTGCAGTTAGGATCGTTCCACTAAAATCTGCATGTAGGAAGGTAAATAACGGAACAGTTACGTTTGAGGATTGATCGTGAATTTTCCGTCGTCATTTCCATGCACAATTTCATAGGTGAGTCCAGAAGGTGCTTCGCCCTAAAGTTTCCATCGTCATATTTTCAAATAGCGGTTTGCGTAAACTCACTCCCAATGTGATGACGATGGAGTTTGGTGGGCTGGCTTCATCCAGTTCGGTGACGAATGATCGGACATCTTTACAGTAGGAATTAGTTTAAGGCGGGTTAGCAAAAATGCTAAGCAAACAATATTGGGGGAAAGCTGACCGTTCTCTCGAACTTTTCAATGCTTTTTTACATTATGGATCGATTAATAGATCCATATCATTGGATTTAAAATAGGGAATTGACAGAAACTAGAAGAAAAGAAAAACAAAAAAAGTGTCGATACGGCGGTTCAAGGTGTGTAGTACAGAACAGTAGTAGATGATTTTGTAGGGTTTGTCTTGATTACTTTACCTTCGGTTGATGGGGTCGTTGTTGTCGGTACAAACGGAACCAACGGTAGTAGCGGCGTGAATGTATTGTCTTCAGTGGCCAGCGCCACAATAACTGTGCTATTCGTTCGCCCCCCGCGATCACGTGCTTCCAAAACGATTTGATATCTTGCGCCAGGTTGAAGATTGCCACGGACCATTAGCTCGTTTGTGTTGTGATCATAATAAAACTGTTCCTGCGCTCCTCCTGTCACCTCGATTATGTGGTAAGAAATCTTACTGTTGTTTCCAACATCGTTATCTACGGCGAACACCTAAAACGCAAAACGGTAAATTTGTCAACGAATAACGGTTACCTTTATTACGGGTCGTTCACCACCACTGGCAGAAACGTTTGCCAAATAGACTGGTTCGGAAAACTTTGGGTCATTATCGTTTTCGTCTATAATATGAATGGTGATAGAGATGGGCTCACTACTTCTTATTGGAATTGTTCCTACTTCGCGAGCTTCTACCTGAACATTTGTTTAGATTTGTTTTTTACTCTGAAATAACGAACAATGAGTTGATAGGTGGAAGTGTGTGGTGGATCAGCATCAATCTCCGGAACATTGAGGTATACATAGCCCTGTTGATCAACACCGAACATTTGGGCACCATATCCGCTCAGGATGTATTGGTAAGTAGCATCTGGCATACCAGGTTTCTGAATGAGCTGTTTGTAATCAAAAACAAACAGTGCTCCCCTACCAGGTCTAAATCATCGACAAGAATTTGTAAAGAGTCTGCATGTAGTGACCGCGAAACTCTCACCGTCGTTCCCATTTCGGCTGACTCAGGCAGGTAGCCTTCAGTGGAAGAGGCCTGCAGGAATATATCTTATTTATATTAGTTTGAGATCAACGTTACTTTGAGCACAGGTGCGTAGTCTGATCGTATGAGTCCATTCGCACTCGGCAGTTGTGATGAGCAAATCGGAAGAAAATATAACAGCAAAACAAAAGAAGGGGAAAATATCATTTTAGGACTGCGTAGATTAGCTGTACATTTGCCGTATACTGAAAAAAAAACGTATCAGATCGAAGCTGACTAGGAGCATCAGGCATTCCGATGTTGACCGCGATCAGAGTTGACGGAAGGGGAAGTAGTGGTCATTGTGGCCAAAGGTTTTGTTTTTTTTTGCGTTACAAAGAGAAAGACTTTATTGCAAAGAAAGTTTCTTCTAAGTTATGATCCATATATTGTGTTCTTAGATAGCTTCTTGCACTTTTGTGTTATAATCTGTGCTTGTACTTCGATGGCGCATTTCATAAAGTTATCACTCTTGGATTCTCCTTTCAGCTATGAGAGATTTGCTCCTTTCCGCAGCATCTTCTTGATGCTTCTTGACCTGGCCTCCACTAATTGGCAGCTATCTTGAGCGGGAGCACCGGTCAAAGGGCTCGCGCGCGCGTCTGGCGGATGATTAGTGTTTATTTGCTATCAGGAGTATCTTTTGAGCAAACAAATTGCGATGGACTGTGAAAACAAAGGCCCGCCATTCAACAAGGAAGATAAATTGGCTGGTCGGTGACCGAGCGAGAGTGCACCTTAGAGTGGTGGGTTTACCTTAGAGTGGTAGTTAACTTTTTTCGGCAGTGGAGGTCATGCCCAAAGGATTACCGACTCAGATTAGAGCGGGTTGTGCATATGTGTGAATTGTTTGGGCGCAAGGGATTAACGTACAATGCAAAGGGTTTAGCACCGAATACTCGTGTATTTAAGATGCAAAAAGTTTAAATCGGGAAAAGCAGACAAAGTGATGTATGAGTAGGAGCACACTGACAAAATTCCTGATAAAAATAAATGTTAAAAAAGCACTGAATTTGTTTTGGCGCTTTTAAAAGCTTTTATGTTATTTTAATAAATGAAAATGGATAAAATAAGCAATTCTACTAAAATTTTAATCATGGTAATGTACAATAGCAGCAGAGAGCACGGTAGATCGTGGAAATACCTTCAGGATCTGTATAAATTGCTCAAAAATTCGAAATGATTATTTGGAATCACCTTTTCGATCATATCCTTCTAAATGTACTAAAACTGATTACAAAGCAGAAGTAAGAATAGATCTGTGAATTTCTGTCCAAAACGGGAACCAAAAAAACCCATAATTACAATATAAAAGTGGTATTTGTTATATTCGTTTTGGCTAGATTTATCCGACATAATTTATAAAAACACGAATGTTGAGCATATATCAAGACCAGCTACCTTCTAAAACAATATGACGACGTCATTCAAGCATAATTCGTACAAATCAGTCAGTTACGGTGCACGGGATTGACGAGAACGACGTCGCAAACGATGAGTGGAGGAGGACCGTGGTCACTTGGCCGCCGCCGTCAAATATCGAAGACCTTGCCTCATCGAGGGAAATACGAGGGCGAGTTGGACGGCGACTGTCAAACTAGGTAAACACACGACGCAGTGGTGGCCAGAGTCGGTCATTCCTTCGAGTCACCACAAGTTGGCGGCAAATTACTGACGCGATCGTCACTTCCGCTCGTCGGCTTATGCCTCGCTGAAGCAGCAAGAGGGGACTGTATTAGCTATGCGTATCCCCATCTCTATAAAAGGGGACAGTTAGTGGGAAAGCCAGGTCAGTACTTAAGCCAGTCCGGTGCTCTTTTACAACTGAAGTGGTTGCGAGTTTAACTTGAACGAAGTACAAATAATGAATAGAGGAAAATACATGTTCATTACTAGTGTCCAGCAAGCACAGGAACCACTGCATGTCAGAAAGAAGTACATTCGACGTCGTCCATTATGAACACTGAGGACAAATGGTGATTAGCGTAAGAGGTGAATGAGCGTGACAAGATTAAATTTAATTCGTTTGACAAATACGATGAGCCGCGAATAGTTAGCGACTAGACTGTTTCTGGGCAATGTGCGGTAAGGCTACTACGTAATGATGAAGTTGTCGTACAGCAAGTTAACAGGAGAACATTTCCAGCCCCTTTGGTGAACAATCTTTGCATGACTCCAGAATTTTATCGGTTAATGCTAGGTTTTGATAATAAAGAAATGCTCAAAAATGCCAAAAATGAGAAACACAAGTAGAATGTACATCCAACAACAACATTTCCTTATCTCACCAATCATTGTTTGGGGAAAACTATTGTTATGGCGTTTTTTCGGTATTCTGTGGCCCTTGGTTTACATAACAATCTGGCATTAGCTTGTGCGGATTTACTGTATCTTATACGTGCATTCCTATTTTTTGATTTCTATACATTGCTATACTCTACTTGTACATTAACAATTAGCCGGATCCAGAATATACGGCTGAAAAAGTATAACTTGAGCGAACAATATGTGGTTATGCCGATTATTTGTGCCCGTTGTGATCTTAAAAAACCCATCGAGCAGCTTATACAGCTATACAGAGAACTGCACTCCAAGAACTCAGTTCCATACCTTAAAAATGAATAAACACCTTAAGTGCTGATGTGATGTTACGGTATCTTACTGAGACTGGCACGCTGCCAGCGACAACATCCATATTTCATAACATCGTTCATATTTAGCAGCCTGACCTGTTTTGCCACGTTCTGTGCTCCTGGTTGGCAAGGGTCACAGTCATAGCTGCTCCCCATGTTCTCTGGCGCCTTGGATCCAGAATTCGGGGAATTTCGGAAAATCATTTCCTACGTTTTGTGCCATCTGTCACGGAACTTCTTTTTGAACGTATGTTATGTCCACTGAGTTTATCAAGGCGATAGACTGCGGGGTATTTCCGGTATGTTGCTACGTGCAAATAACAAGCTGTTGGATAGAACATAACGCGTGCTTTGTACTATGTAAAAGTGTATCCAGGAAATTTCCATTTGAAATGTCAATCATCGCTTAGTTCAGTAGTCCTGAACAGCGCAGACTATCGATCGAATTTGAAATGTGATGCAATGTCCAGGGAAAAATCATAACGGTGAATAACATCCTCTGCACTTTGGTCGACCGTGTTTTCACTTTGTTGCAAAACAACAAACCTGCACTATATGTTGGTCGGCTAAGGTGCACCTAATTAGAATAAGGAACACCCTGCAAGATCTTCCGATGTCGTCTATTCCATGTTTCGTGACAAGCAAGTGCTCGAACTCAAAGAACATCGTATGCATTCCAAAAGCAATTTCCGCGTCTGACGAAGCATTTATTTGGATATAGACAGACTGCTTTTTTGGCTCGAGAAGTCTGGCTTGCAGAATAAATTTCACAGAAAAAACCACTGATTGGCCGACCGTAAATAATCTTTTGTTTGTGTCCGACAACGGATTGTATACGTGGTTTGTGTAGGACTGCTATCAGCGTGGGAACAGAACAGGAACAGCATTCCACATCACTTCCCCCTTGTTTAATGCTTCCTCATCATCACAAAGATGTAATAAATCATTTATTACTTGTAGATTTTTACATAAGGCTGTCATTTACTTGCTATATAAAAGGCGTACATACATAAACCTATCTAAAAGATTGGAGTAAGTGTTGTGAATCACGATAATCAGATTTCGCATATAGTGGCTGTCAACGACACTCATTTTACGTACGTTTTAATGCTAATAAAATGCATAATATATCATCTCCTACTTGTAAGACTCGCGACAAAATGACTATATCTATGAATACATGGCAACAGTTTTAAATACGGCACACAGAGGAGTAGTTAGTGCTCGTTAAACTTAACGAAATAGGGTTATTAGGAGTCATTTGAGCGTAGGCAGCAGTGTCACTGTTGTAAAAATTTAAATATAATACAAATGTCCAATTTTACAAACTAAGTTTTTCGGTGACGGCCGCAATCATCGCCGCTCCCTTTACACTTCCTTCGTCGGCCGGCACGAGTTCCCACTGAAACGGATATGACTGAAGTGCGTGTAATTCAATTGGGAAATTACCTGAACGTTGAGGGGAGCGAGGGCCTGGAGCTTCTCCTCGAGAAGGCCATGATAAGTGGGGTGGAATTGAATGAGCGCCCCGCCAACTCCGATCTTTATTTTGCTCTGACCCAGGTGGCGAAGCAAGGCACTAATTGCTAAAGTAGATAGTGGACGATTGCATGGTTGTCTTAAAACTCACCGGCAGCGACGATAGAAGCGGATCGTTGGGTCACAACGTGGCATAGCTCTCGCATGATCACGTAGTCGCTGCTTCCATGGATCGGAATTTCGAGTTCGTCGCAAATACGACGGCAAATCTTGAAGCTCCCTTCCGGCTCACTGCAACACTGTGTTGGTGGGATGTAATAGAACGGTTTTCATACGCCAGAATTTCGGATATGTACTTTGTGGGGAACGTGTCAACCATATCGAGCTGTTCAACTTGCCGACCTCCGAAGATCTGACCGTCCAGAACGAGTTGAGCAAGCATTCGGCGAACGAGATCACCAAGGTAGAGGGCACCAGTCAGCTTATCGATGCTGAAGTGAACTGCTAGCAAGTGGACGTCGCTTCGCACTTACATCTGCTTTCCCTTGTGGACGGAGGCTTCGTCGATTTCTTTGTCGAAAGGTGTGAGCACATCGTCCAGTTCGCCCTTGCTTCCGAACTCTTCCCACTCTGTCACCACAACCATCTTCTTATGAGGATAGCCGGCCTTTTTCGCGTCGAACTTCGTTATTCTTTCCGTGTCTTCCAGATACGACGAGTTGCATCTGCATGAATCCGGGGTAACCACATTAACGATTCATGACAGCGTACCCGTATCCGATGACAACGCCAACAGTGCACTCAGGCCCGTAGCGATGAGCAGCCGCCGCCAACTGTCCGACAGTGTCGTTCATCACAGCTTTGATCTGAGCCTTAGTCGACTGAATGTAACAATTGTAGACGTACTGGCAATAGCGCTCATCATACCATATTCAGGTCGAGGGCTTCCTCAAGAAGTTGAACAACATCCTTCTGTAGACAATCCTTGATGTCGAAGCCCTTGGTCCACCAAAGTAGACGTGCGGAGCGGATAGAGAGGAGCTCACAGGGGTATGAAAAGACGAATCCGATGGGGAGGTTGGCTTCGACAAGGTCGAATTCTTTTAGGAACTTCTGTAGGCAGTTCACGATGAAGTTGAACAGCTGATCTCCAGTTCCTTTCATCACGGATTGGGAGACTATGAAGTTGTGATTGATGGCAATCGATTCTTTTCCACTTCCTTCCAGGGTGAGAAGCATGATGCGGAGGTTCTTGCCACTTAGATCGATGGCAACATACTTTCCGACTTCTAAAATTCCATCAGGTTTTACGCGGCGTTGTTTCGCAACGATCTGCGAAATCCGGATTGCCTTCATTGAGATGTTCTTTGTTCATTCGGTGTATAGTGTATGCAGCGGTTCATTAATACGAAGCACGCCTGATTCATTTTGAACATTCGACTTATCACAAAGAAGTAGAAAGATGGCGTGACAAAGGTCGCCGTTTTTAAAAAGCACTGCTTGCTATCAATCAGTGAGATCCACTTTATGAAATTCACAGGATTGTCCAAATGCAGATAGTTTTGCTTAACGACTTACCCGAACCATCAGGAAGTGCAGGCACGTAAGAAGGCAACATAGCAATGGAAGAAGCGGGACGCCCGGACTCCAGTCCAACCTTGAACTCCTCCTCGATCTTCTCACTGATCTGCTTTAACTTATCATCCTCGATGTAGAACTGCTTGAGCAAGTTCTGAACTTCTTGCGACCAGCTGCACATTGTTCCAGCCGTAGCGCGTTGATTGATAAGTTAAACAAGTGTCTGAAGAAGGCCACCAATCTGAATGCGTGGTTAAGGCTCGAATGATTAGGTCGACGGGTGGACGTGAATCACGGTAGAAGAAGGCGTTGTTTACAGTTTAGAGAACTGGAACGAAAACATCTTAAGAAAGCGCAGTGCGCGACAGGACAGGGGAAATCGACGTTCCAACGGATGTATTTAGGTGAACCGTTTGTTTTCCGGCACACGTGATAACCGATCACTTAGATAAATGTTGCGAAAGATTATGATCGTATGACAGGGAACAGGAGGAGCGCACATTGCAGCGCAGCACCTCACTGCGGCAAAGAGGTCGTCGTCGTCTGCTGCAAGGAGAAGCCGGCGCGTACTCAAATGCCGTCGACGCAAAGCGCATGACGCAATGCGTTGGGAAACACTCGGCGGCCGCCCTGACTTAATGCGCGCAATTCGGGATGGGCCAAGCGGCAGTCGTGTGCACAAATATAAACACGTGCAGTTGCCAAGAGTGAATAAAATCTGTCGATGTTTGCGGTTGCATTCGCGTCGAGACCAACTGCACTATTGAACGCGCCGATTAACAGAGTTGACGACCTTTCTCTCGCCGCCACCCGATGCCCAAGGCGAAGGAATTCCCGAAACTCCCTGTGCGGGGATCGATTAGAATAAGAAGAACAAACGTTACAACTGCATGAGGAATAGCAGACGGCCAGTGCGGATATGTTGCCACTGGCGGCCGACCAACAAGACGACCAAACGAACTGTGTGGTCCGTCCGGAGGGCAGACGTGCGCAGCTGCTGATCGCTCTAATGAGATGCGCTTGCGCTTTGATTGATGCTACTCCCCCGCCGATCGGAGACAACGCGCGCTGACTCAGATCAGCGACAACTCGGCGGATGAATAATATCCACCTGTAAATTGCGCTCACCTTGTAAAGGGAGACATATTGCTTTTAGCGGGGATTTCCCGGGAATACTTGTGGAAATATAGGATAGGCGTGACTAGATGCTATTGGCTGAAGAAGGAAGGCAGCTGAAAGGCAACCAGTAGAACAGACTCCCTACAATACGCGTGCCAGAACAGTGGAGTCTGCCACCGTTACAAGGGAAACTATCGATCCACTAGGACTATCTTATCTAAATTTATCACTGATGGCCATGGAACGTGATGGGACGAGGGAAAAGAGAACTACGTCACTTAGGAGAAGCAGACAAAAAATTAAGGCAAACAATGCGCGTTGTACGCCATCAAACGGACGTTCTGTGCAGAAAGAGAGATTGCACAGCGATACAGCCGAACTGGTAAGGGGTGCCAGCCTGCAGAACCACGACGTGTATCAACAGGAGGTGAATGTGTTTGTGCGCACCGGGAGCAACTCCGTGGTGGTAATTCTGATGCAAAGTGTCCCAATACAAATTTATTACTCGTAAGCCTAATAATGTTTTCCTTGAAGATATCTCAAACTGTGTTGTCAGAACCTTGAAAAAACCAACTAGAACAACCTATTACTTGCCTCTCTTCAGCACAGTAATTCATAATCTCCGAGAAAATAGATGCGTTTCCGCAAAGATAGATTCTTCAGTTTCGAGGAAATTGGAACTTCCTGGCTCTATAGATTTTTTTCTATTTATGCAAGTTTATGCGAAATGCGTACTAAGGACGCTTTGAGATGGGCATAACAGGAGACAGGGGGTGCATTTTAATTGAGGAAACATTGACTTCTGATACTCGGAAATATGAACACGACTAACTAAGGATGTTGCGCACAGAGTAAATCACTGAAACGAAATGGAATGAAATTTGGTGAGTCCGGCGTTCGATGTGCAGCGCTGTGCATCAGTTATCCAATTACGTATTCACTGCCAAATTGGCATAAAACTGGCCTTCTCGGCGACGGAGAAATCACTCTGGAATGTGAAAATCTGCCGTGTTATATAACGATCTCGGGAACACATGTTTTATATAATATAGGTGAATCAGCAGTGTAAAGCACGGGCGTAGATCACGAGTGATGACGCCCGACGAAATTGACTGAAAATAAAGTCTTTGGTCGATCATGGTGCAATTTACCGCCTTTAAATATTTGAACTCACAAACGGTCAAGCACAAGTAGAATACTGGCATTGACAGATTGAGTACAATTTGAGGGGTGTTCCTTGTAAACGTGACTACAACACGTGGCTTCCTCGGAAACGTGACTACAATATTTTGAAAACAATGAAACTGAGTAACGGTGTACTGTGTTTCCAATACACTGAGACGTAAACTATAACTTACAGTATGTTTAATTAGTAAACCTCTACTACATATGTATGTTCTTGATCGCTCATTGTATATATTGAAAAGTATGTGTCTATATATATGTGTCTATATGTGTCTGAAAAATTACCTTTGGAAACGGCTACCTGTAAATTGGATCATAAAGAATGTAGCTCGTCTTACATTGTCAGGATTTTTACTGTCACACAGTATAGGGGTACACAAGATGAGAAAATCTTTTATAAAATACAAAACAGCTTTTTCTTAATACAAGACACCGGTTAGACTATGAACACAAGATTATGCTGGAACTGGGGATATTACAGGTCATCGTAAGGGTCTCTCCGGCAGCATGCACTCCTCCTTGATGGTACGTGCGAGACGCAAATTTTGAACGTGGCGATCGGAAATCTGATCGCTAAAAGATTGTTTATGGGAGTTACAAAGATTGTCCCCGCAAGTTCCCTCTGCCCCAACGGTGTTTTCGCTAACCTCCGACGGCAGCCGGCCCCTCTGCGCCCCGTATACGGTATACACCGTCTCAAACAAATAAAATAGCGTGGGAGAACGGTAATTAAAATTCATTGCCTTGTTTGCAAAAGTTTGTCGGGCTGACGAGACACAGTATGTTGTCACATACCAAAGGGCCACGGAGTAAAAATTGAACTTTATGAGTAGAAAAACGTATTGAACACGAATGTAGTTGTTCATTCCTATAACATTGCGTGACTGCAAACTTAAAACATGTGCTTGCGCATATGTTGAAGATGTGAAAGGATCAGAAAACCGACCCTTCCGGTTCCCATCAATGGTCGTGATTCGGCATAAGTAATAAGAGTATTTGCATATTCGCGTATTGCTGCGCAGTGCCCATTAGGCGCCCTCTAAACTTTAGACCGCTACGCACTTTATCTTCGCACCCGTTCGGCGCTGATTGTGTGTGGAAGGAAGGGGCGATGCTGTGACGAGGATGCCGCGCGCAGACAAACCAAGACCTTGAGAGCGCCGTGCGCACTTTTAATGTATGCAAATGCGGCGCTATTTAGTGCAAATTACAAAGAAGCGTTCGAACATCTTATCCTCGTAAAATATCCGCCGACAGAGCCGACGGGAACGGATGATGATATCTTCATATGCATAAGTGTAAATCACGTGCGGTCGGCTTGCCGACTCCGACTGATCCTACGGACCCTCGAGGTCGAACAATCACAATAAGGTCAGAGAGCACATGTGGTGAACGAGTTGGCACATAATTTGTACCGCTATTACAAATGGAAAAGTGTGCATGAAGACGTTTTGTATATGGTTTGAGTTGTCACGCAAATATGCGCTGTTTTTGTCTGCCACAGGACGGCTAAGTGGCTTGTGAAGGCATCCGCCCTGGCGCCTGTCGCTTCCGCGGACGGTAACGGAGGGCAGCGTCGAGGCGCGCACCGTATTCCGTCAACTCGTCCCTCTCCGTCTTGCATAAAGTTTTGGCAAATGGGCGGAAGGAAAAAGCGTTAGAAAAACGCGTACAGTGCGGCGCATCGCATAAAAAGTGGCGATGATTAATGGGTAACCGCCAAGACACTCGTGCGCGGTCTTCCTTTTTTTAAACGTCACTGTGTGAAAACCTAGATAACGCCTCTCCCAACTATTTCCACCGTTCAGGTTGCTCGAAGAGGCACAAAAAGTTGCCGGCGAAGCGACCGTGAGGTACGCGCGCGGTAACGGCGACGTGTGCCCTTTTGTCTTAATCCCCTTACGGTCGCACTTTTTTGATTACCGATCATCACTTGTCCACTCACGCGTAGGCGTTCCCATTGGAGCTACAGTACGATTCCGCCCCAATTACTCATCGGGCCAGTCGAAGACGTTCCGTTGTCCGGCTTTCTAAAGTTCCCGTACACTCATTCTCTTCCGTTAGGCGCCATTGGCCATTCATCCGTCTCACACCTTCCTTTCTTCGCATTCTTAATCTACCGAAGGTCACTCCGTCCGGTGACAGACGGTCATTCAGCCGGTGAGATATGGTATTTATTAGCGCGCGATTCACGAGTTCGTGATGTTGTTACCGTAAAGGTTTATGTGGTTTCCGGGAACTACCTGTCGTTCTTGCAGATCTCGCCGCACAGCTCGACGCATTGGGCATGGACCAAGTGTACATCAAGAAGGAAGCAGGTAAGCAACTGTAGTATTTGGTCATAAAACGGACGTCGCGCATGACTGACCATATCCTGACCAGCGCGCAGCCGGCACTGGCGCCAGGTGAACAAATCCGAACTCGCGCGCGTGTTTGATCAGCAAAGGAGGAAGTGCGTTCCTTTAGCGGCTCTCAAATGGGCAGCCGAGAGATCGCCCACTGTTTATGGACACATATGGTGTTGAGAGGATGCTTATTACAACCATCATCATATTGCTATAGCTAGCGATTGACGGTCAGTCGGGCCAGCTAGGATCTGTAAACGATTGCCGTTTAGTGTCGCGCTGTCTTGAGTGTATGCCGGCCGCGTGAACGTACCTCGCGCCATTGACTGATTTGCGACTGGTCAGCGTGAAATCTCTTTGTCCTCACTAATGGATTTCTGGCACTCCTCTCGTTTTCTGTGACAGTGCCGACTTTTAATCCTGTAATAACTGTTAGGCTGGCCGCGGATAAGCGCGCCTAATTAGGGCCATCTCTGTTCTTGCGAACCTTAATCTGGTACTGTAGGAAGAGGCCATGAGGGGCAGGAGAACGGTGTGAGAATGCCGAGTTTCCGCGTTATCTGCGTTCGGACGGTGCGCCCGAGGACGGAAGCAAAAAGTTTCTGCTTGTCACAACGACGACTGCTGTCCTCAATTCATCATAGTACTCGTGTTTGTTGTGGCCGCCGTATGCTACATTTAGCCGCAACGTTAACGCTTCATTCATCATAGCGATATGATCGGCGGTCGTTTTTTGACCAGATATCTAGGTACCCCTCTCCCTTTTTGCGCCGTTCGCTCTCGCCGAGTAGACAGTCCCCACCGAGAGCGCGACTTCCTGTGCCTGATCTACTTTTTATTATACAAATTTATGATTTAATCAACTTTTGACCCGACAGCTCGTTTACGGTCCTCCATTGTTGAGGGATCGTAAAGCGACCCCAAATCTTTCTGCTAGGCTTTCACAACTGCGGAAGAAGTGTGCCGATGCTCGTGACGGCGCGAGCGAGGTGAGGGCAACGGAACGGATTCGGTCGCCGCTACCGGCTGGGG
>KN172922.1:61100-82804 GCA_000757755.1 Steinernema glaseri
CTTTCGCTGAGGGCGCAGTTCGTCTCCTCCAGTGCCAGCCGTCGTGTGATCGTCTCGTAGACCTTGCTGTTCAGCCGCTCTTCGTCGATGCCGTGCAGCTCGAAATCCGAGTAGATCTTCTGCAAAACACGTGGGCGTTATCTCCGACGATTAGTCACAAGGAACACGTGTGTGAATCATGTAGTCGGGCCAACAGCACTGATAACACCACGCGCCACTGAGTCATTGTTTTTATGATTTGTGATAGTGTCAGCTCGCCCCTTGCTCACCTTAACCATGAAGGAAAGGCATGTAAGTTGATACGGAGATAATGACTGCTGGAGTCGTTCCGTGAGCCACTCGCTTATCATTGACATTTGACCGTCATACCAGTGCTGAAAATAGATTCAGGAATTCCACGGGTGACAGATTAACAGGTAACGTGCCTCAAATAAAGCGTTCACCCACACTTCGTCAATGACGATCTGTCGGAGTTGCTCCGTGCATGCTCGCATGAAGGTGACATAGTTGTGTCCGATGTGACCCGAGTTTTGTGCTTGATTAGCCGGTGTTTTCTGAACGTATTCGAGAAGATATGATGGATTACGCGGACTTTGCTCTTACGGGCTGTTGTCCCATTGTAGGCGTCTGCGCGCCGCCTCCGGTGATGTTATGTACAATTCCTTGGTCGCCAACGAAATTTTTCATCTGGAACCTGTTGTCAGACAGTTCCGCGATTGATACAGTACCTTGTTAAAGATGGAGTTTGGCTTCGGGGCCATGGAAAGCAAGGCACCGATTGGGTTTCCCTCGTCGTAGCGAGCCAGGCGGGACAGCACATATTCGAGCACTGAGATCAACTTGTCTTGGATGCACGTCTCCATGTCGTTCAGCATCGTCTCAAGCGTCTCGTCCAGCTTTGATTGATACTTGTACTAAAATGTGCTGTCCATGGAAAACAAATGATCGCACGAACCTCGCCCGAGTCGATGGTCAGCTTCGTAGCTCTTGTTTTCGACGAGAATATCACATTAATCATGACGCACACTTCACTCGGCAAGATGTAGTCTGTTGATTTGCGGGCTTTCTGCATAAACGAGTCGAAGCATTGGTATGTGCTGCAAGATGGAAGTTGATTTAAGGATGACAACTAGCTCAAGATTACCAGTTCGCACAGCTCGAGATCATGTCACTCGCGAGCGACTTCATGCGCACCTGCAGGTACTTTGCAAACTCCTCCTCGGGCCAGTTGAGCTCCTGGATGAACGTCTGGAGTGCATCTAGCTTCCAAAAGATGTCCTCCGACGTTGAACATCCATCCCTGTAGATATGAAGTTTAACAACGGAAAAGTGGCGTTCCACAGACTTCCTGATCTCCCACTTTTCCTTCGAGAATCCCTTTTCGATGGACTGCGAGATAGAGTGCTCCATGAGATCGACATATCGGACGACGAGCGGCGAAAACTGCTTCACGAGTTTCGTGTGGAAAATGCCATTTTTAAGTGAGGCTAAATGTGCATATTGATGAAGAGGTTAACGTGCGCCTCTCATACATTCGGAACACAGGAAATCGTTGAGCAGCTGGAAGAGCGGGAACGAGTCCCACGAGTCGGGCGGCTGGACTTCAAGTGCCGCGTCGAGATCAACGGAGTAAAGTGACCAGAAAATTTCCGAGTGATCAGCGAGTAAGTCGCTGAACCAAGCAAATGCCTAAAACGGGTGCGGCTTAGCTGGTGCAGCGCGACGTCTCTAGAATGCTGCTAAGACAAGACACCACTGACGGTAGACGATAACGAGAAGAGCGCGGGTTGACGTGACCACCGAAAAGGCGACGACAAACTTTGGAATCAACTCCGCGGCTGCACCCCGTTAGGCATGGAAAAGCGGCTGCGTCTACGTGCGTGACAATAGTAAAACATTAAAAGACGTGACATCGTGATGGAGATGAATAAAGGCTACTATGGTCGGTTTGCTTATGTATAAAACTACGGTTAAGCGGTAGTGGTAAACTCACCCCTCGTAACTGCTGTAACCCGGAAAATGGAACCAGAGAAGTAAGCTCGAATCT
The DNA here is from genome assembly GCA_000757755.1 of Steinernema glaseri. NCBI lineage: Eukaryota > Metazoa > Nematoda > Chromadorea > Rhabditida > Steinernematidae > Steinernema > Steinernema glaseri. The sequence goes on from KN172922.1 coordinate 63,148, forward strand.
GTGTCAAGAACATACCTCGCCATGGTGCTCCTCGTTCTCTTTCAACAAGTCAATACAGAACTCGGTGACCCTTTCCATGTCTTCGATCCTCTGCTGTGGACTTATCTCCACCCCCATCCTCTCTGCAGTGGTCGCACAATGAGCCATACGGTGATTTAACGTGGACTTACGTTCGATCTTCGCTTCATTGCATATTCTGGTGTAGTTTACAAGAGCCGCGTCTTCGAGGCATTTCCGGATCACTGCCCGTACTTCTTCCGGCGGAACGGGCGAAACAACGTCCTTCATCAAAACCTAAATGTCTCTCTGAGTTCGTTACCTTTCTCTAGTGTGCATACCCGTTCCAATAGTGACAGTGTTCCTTTCAGAGCACCTTCCGGTCGTCCAAACGGGAAACAGTACCTGAATTATACTTTTTTACGCGTTCTCATTCCAGACGTACCGAAAGTTGGTGATCTGCTTCTCAAGAAGCACGCGTAAACGTTCCTTCACTTCCTGAAACCTCTCCTTTTCCTCTTGGGTTACGGTACCCACGCCGTCGGGCCTGCAATGTGTTTCAATAGCGCTGAGTTATGTGCGGTGTCGGATTACCTGCTGCCATGGACGTGAGAAGCACAAAAGGCAAAGGAGTAGTGGATGAGTGTGGGATCGACCAGATGGCCTTCGTCGGCTTTGTTGAGCAAGTCGTTGAGGAGGAGCACATGGCGGTAACAGCCACGCACCATGTAACGGGCACAGTATTCATCTAGCACAAAAACTTGACCCGGAGAGAACCAACCCTAAAATTGTCTTATATGCTATGTTTTAAACGGCTACCGTACCAGTGAGCAAATCGACTCGTTAAGACGGTAGTTTAGTGTCATAGTCTGCAGCCTGGCAAAGTTTTGATCGTGGTTGATCGCGACAGGATCAGCCTGAATGATTTCGTCCATGCCGTGCTTGCTAGCTTTGTCCGCGAATCCCTGAGCCTTTGAAGGAGCGATAGACGACTGCTTTGGTGGCTGCGGCTTGTAGGCTTGACCTGTTGCTCGGTATAACGCTTGAACCCAAAGATGACGCTCGTTCTCGTCGTCAGTGGCGAATTTTATTTCGTCTCCTTCTTTGATGGCCGAGAAGAAGTACTTTCCGCCTTGGTTGTAGAGTTCCGGGTCAGGCTCGGGCATGTAGTCGATAGTGAACCCGTCGAGTTGGATGAATTCCGTGGGATCGGCTTTCTTTTCTCGATAGCTGCACACGGCGAACGCGTACTGCGAGACTTGCACCAGGCAGAAGAACCTCCTTTTCCACTTTTTCCACGCTATCTTACCCTGCACGTAACAGTACCCACAATACTTGAGATTCGGCGGTTTCTCGACTCGGATCGCTATCCTTATCTTCAGCTGCTGGTCAGGACTGTTCTTGGGCACGGTCATCTTGTACCACTCGGGTGTGCGGGAACAGTTAGGTGTCGGTCTTATCACCACCTTGCCCAGCTCCTTGTCCTCGAAAGCCACGATGCTCTTCACCTCCGTGTACAGCTTGATCTTTACTGTTGGCAACGGGTGCTTCGTGCTGAAGTCGCCTTGTGTGTCCCAACTAAAAATAGTCGCCTAGTGCGCATAGTCGTTATGGAAACGTTACGATGGTTTTGAGGCTTCGGCATGATCGGTTTGCAGCTTCGAGCAGCCATCCACCTCCATGGTGCAATAAACTATTCTGTTCGGCTGGACCGATTTCAAATTTTGGACTTCCATAACGACAACCTTAAACCAGACTCTTGGCAAGCATTAGAATTTTATGAGGCAATGCACTACCTCCATGTTGAAATTGAGGACGACGTCATTTTTTGTCAACGTTACGTCGCCGTCCTCGCTGTCCGCTTTGTTGACGGACCCGGAACTCGTCCTCCGTTTTAGGCTGAAAAGGCAGCATGTCATTTAATGAGGAGGACCGGAATGCTTCGCCAGAACACAACCATGTTCTATAGTTCCGCAGGGAATAGACCGGGGCGCAGTGGCAAGCTGGCGAAAGTGGAAAGAACAGAAGGCTAGCGCGAGAAGACGAGTCGAAAAGTTGAAATCTATTTCTGTTTTCTAATTTCCGAAACTGAACGGACAGAGAGCAGAGCTGTTTCCATCGAACGCGCCCTGAGTGTGTTGTTGGATCCAAACGTGTCTGCGCTAATTCGTGCATGCAGGACAGTTCACGTGGGGCAGCGTTTCGCATAGAAAGTTGCGCCATGGGTGCATTGAACGGTATGCTGCGGTGTAGGACTTTAAGATGACGGACAACAAATAAGGGAATAAGGCAAACCTGTTAAAAAGGGAGAGATCTTCGATGCTCCTGGATCTAAAACGATATCAAAGCTAATAGGAGGAAACGTAAACGACGGTTCCACGACACTCTCTACATTCAGCAACCCAAGCGTTCACTGGGCATGCAATGGTGTTATGACTCTCTGATGGTCCACGGCAACGTGTACAGATCGTGTTATTAGGAAGGAGGACAGAGGATAGGCAAGATGAAACTGAAAACCGGATGCTTATTTACCTTTTCACCTTCAATGGAAATCCACTGTAAATGGGACAAGCATTAGTACGAGGCTACACGGTGAAAGCGATAATAGGTGACAGAAGCATCGAAAGCATTAGGCACAAGTCAATTGGAGTGCGTTTACTTTTGGTTAGTAAGCGATATTGAAAGCGGGTTTGGTCTATGCAACTTGCCTCGATCTACTTTTTTGGTCTTTTTTCCTACTCCCTGTGCCTTGACCTCTAGGCGTGACGGGCACCGACTCCAGGTTCGAGATGAGTAGGTTTATCGATTGCCTCACTTCGTCGATGTACAGGGTTTCCATGTCTTTCACAACAAATTTCGGCATAAGCTTCTTCATCTGAAGCACAGTGGTAAGTCTCACAGAATTTCTATAGTCTTGCCTTAGGAATCTCTCGAAGCATCTCCTCACGTGTGGTGACTTCTCGTCGGATCGCAGCCGCCTGTTCATCAGGATTGTCAAGCTGAATGTCCTCTTTTGTAAAAATCAAAATTATTTGCCTAACCTGCAGAGCGTTAAAGATAATTTGGTGCTCAAATTTTTTAACGTTCAATATCTGCTGAAACATGTCGTAGAGCTGGTCCTTACTAAGAATCACATCCGCATTCGCTTGGTTTGTCCCCCGTAATCTTCCTCTAAGACACGCTTATAAGGTTAATCCAACGTCAGCAAACCTTGACTGCCGGCTTTGTATCGCGTCTTCATCCCCCCGGATGATGGTGTCGAACTTGTTCATCCATGACGTGAGCACCGTATCCTTACTGAGGCCATCAATCTCTGGCAAGGAGCGTATCCTCTTTTCAACATTACACCGGAAAACTTCGCGGAAATCGTGAAGGGAGAATCCACCGGCCTGCACGACCTTCTGAACCCGCTCCGACTTCAGGAACACTTCGAAATAGGAATCGACGGCTTTTGTGAACGCCTCGTCAGCGGCTATGTTTGTGCCTCCGTTGAGAAACGCTTGGAATCGGTCCTTTATCCTAGCCAGCTCTTGTTTTGTAACTTTCAACTGTCTCCGTGCCATGTCGGTCGGCTGTTTGGCGTTGAAGTGGTAGGCGACACATTTGGCCACGAACACGTAGAGCTGCAGATTTTGTTTCCGTTCTTCCTCTTCCTCTTCGGCCCTGAATAGCGCGGCAATTAGGCAACAACTAACGGGATGAGTTTTTGTCCAACCGTATCCTCTCCTGCTCCTCTTTGCTCAACTTCGGCGTCACGTCGACGACTGCGTGCGCGGGCGTGCTCTGTTCGTTAGAATAGTTATCGTCATCGTCTGAGAGATCTTGTGACGACTGGAATGTCGGCTTGTTGTTAATTCCCACGGCGGGCCGTATTCGATTGTTGGCGAGACCTGAGTTGTTCTGTGATCGAAATGAATCGTTGTTTCGCCGAACGTAGCTACTGTCTCCACGTTTGAGAGAGTTCGCTTGACTCACAGAGTCCGACGGTGCCGGGGATTCTGATCTTGGACTCGCCGACGTGGCCATAAATGTCGGTTTTGGAATTCCAAGAATCTACAGGTGACAATTAGCAAGTAGCTTACGACAGTACTCTTACATCAGAAGCGTCGTCATTCTGGGGCACGCAGTCGTCGTCATCTTCGTCGCTGCTAGATGCCCCGAGCATCTATGCTGCTGTGCGCCGACCTGAGGTACAGGCGGTGACCAGGGAGTAAAAAAATCAACACACGTGTTTCACGGTCGCGCACACGTCAAATACACGGAATTAAGCATATTCCTGTGGGGCAGCGATGATGAAAACGGCATGAGTGGAATGTTTGGCGCGAAAGATAACAGCTGGACGCAAAAACAGCAGCAATCATTAACGGGACAGCTGAACAAAGCGATTATATCCCATGGAGAGGGATGTCCTTCGTGCACGAATCATAAAATTTGATATTGCAGTGAAAATCTGTCTGCCCGGAGCGCTAGACGACGATTGTCCTCCGCCCACGGTGGCCCCATTAGCCACGACAGGATTCAATTTCTCGCCATGTTACGAACGACACGGCAACGACACGGACCAGCTGCACGTGGTGCAATATTACTCATCTTATAGGCCCATCAATTGCGCGCCATTTGAAGGGCCGTATGATTTGTTGTTGTGTTATTGGCAATAAACAAACAGTGAACACGAACGCGAATTTCAATTTGCCGTGGCACGCCAATCGCAGGAGCTTCTGACGACGGCCGATTCTATCTGGGAAAGGGGCATGTTTAGGGTAAAATCAGATCAGCTGAAAAAGGGCTCACGGGAAGGACCTGTTGACCGGTACGGAAGCGATTTACGCGACCACGTCGTTGCAAGCAATTAGAGGGCAACAATCAATGACTCCTCGTCGAAAAGGACGTCAATGGTCTTCATTCATAAAGGCTGCAGGAAGGGCTTGACCAGCGGCGCCGACGAAAATAGCAGTAGGAAAAACAGGCGGCGACGCAAATGACGTTGCACGCGGGTGCACTCTAAGTTGCAGAAAGTCAAGATAAAACAAAGAGACCGAAGCATGTCCGATAATATGCAAGTCTCCAATCGGAATATAGGCGGTCCACACCGAAGGCCCAGCAAAAGAAGGCGACGAAAATCGATAGCCGAAGGCTAGGGAGCGTCAACCGCTGGTGCTGCTGCTGGTGTTTGTGGGTCTTGATGGAGCTGACTTGGAGAGGGGCCGCACCATGCATGGCAGCTGTGCGCTATGGTAGCGAGAATGAAGAACGTACGAGCGCGCGCCCCCCAGGCAGCACATATTTCGAGCCGATCCGCCGCGCTTCCCAAGATTGTTTACCGGGTAATCTGTTGATCGCGTGTCTCGATAAATTGCAAGCCGAATGCAGTGCGCTGCAATAAATGCAAACGCGGTTTACTCACGCAAGCGCCTCGCAGTTGGCCGCAGCAATGTAATTAAATTTGTTAAGCGGTCACGGCGACGGCACAAGTGCTCCCTGATTTGCCGTAAAGGTTGATGCGGCGGCAGCTTCCCAAGTGGTCTGATGCCGCCCAAAAAGCGAAGTCAATCGAATTTATTAAAAAACTGTTAGGCACTGAATGTTCAATTGGTTCACATAGCTGCTGCATGCATTATTTATCGCCTCCCTGCTTCAGCTATTAACAATCCGTTAATCAGATAGACGTAGTAGTTGCCGGCAGCCGACGGGGAATGTGCGCGTCGAGGCAAACGTGAACTCAACAGCCGAGAGGCTAAATGAAGAAAGAGGCGCTTCAAGTGGAGATGGATGCCCGAGGACGACCCCTGGGGCATTGTCCGTTTTATAAAGTTTAGTTGTTTATCGCCTAAAGCAGGGTGCGTCGACTTTTTGTTCCAACGACGACGACAGCGTTGTCGACGTCGGCAACGTCGACAACGGACGACGATGTCTCGTTAACTGCGCGACTGGCTCTGTCGGTGTTGCTGCTTGCCGTCCAGAAAAGGAGTTTGCCGCCGTCACTGAACCCCCGGCGGCACGCACGGGTGCGCGTCGAGTGTCGAGTTACAATTACACGAAAGGTGCGAAAAGACAACGCCTCCGGCGATAATGTGGAGGTGCACTCTGTTTGAATTGAGCGGGCATTAACAGGATCCCGTTTCGTTTGTCCAATGAAATTGGACCGAATCTGACGATAGAATTAATATTAAGGTGATTAAAATTGTCTTTTGCGGAGAGAACAGTAGATGGGCCGCGACGGCTGTTTTACAGGGCCCTTAACTTAGTAGCCATATTGCCCAAAAATTCAAAATATAGTTTATTAGATCTCAGACCGAGCAGAGTGTCGAGATGAATCTTATGATTTGCGTTGGCCTGTCCAAAGTCGAGCGAAGATGAAGAATAATAAGTTCCAAGAAGCAAAGCGAAGAAAATAATACTTTCTTCCCCCGGTTTTCCATGTGATTGAACAAACAAACAAATGACCTTGTGGTCTCTGTCTGATTATCGCCGAAGTTTTCGAAACGCTGAGATGCATTCCTCGTGGGTTCGGTTGTCAAACGTATTTCCAGAATAGGCAGAACATTTTAACTTTATGTTTGTAGAAACAAAAATATCGCAATCCTATGTGCTGGAATGGGAGAAACCTTTTGCGACTCTCTCTGAATTCTGTCAATCTCATTAAGGTCACGTATTCGAAGGCTTAAAACGATTCTTGAAGGGCTCCTCTATAGAGTATAAATGATGAAACCTTGCAAATATGATCTTTTCTGCACGTGCAGTGTGAGCTTTTCCGGCGAAACATCTATGCCTTTAGATTAGAGGCATTTGGGATTATTGCCAATGATGTCACTAAAAACTAACGTCCCACGTGCTGTTAAATTTACTATTTTTTCAGCAATTTCTAAAGTATTACCAAAAATACATTTAATAAGGAGTAGGCGCAAGACTGGCTGATATCAAAAGTCACGGCGTTAAATTGTGATATTTGATAAGATGTCCGCTCCCAAGATAAGATTAACCTTAATTATAGACACCAAAAATAAGTTGTAGTTATTACAAGGTAACGATTTCTGCTCTACGAAAATCCAGCTTTATCTGAGAGTGTGTCTATCATCGGATCGTCATATAAGACAAATTTCCTTTATATGAAGCGCACAAGGGGCAAAAGACGAGCACGATTCGTAAAACTTTATTAATAGAGAAGATGGGAAAAATATACATCTGACTATATTTTACAAATAACAGTATTGCCTGTAATCGCCGATGAGAAACGGGAACCAATCTTAACCGTAACCATACCAAAACAAACTTAGCAGTTTTGGCTGCAATGGAGAACAATCGCAAATGCGCTAAGACAGAACAGGAGAATATACTGACACCGGGGTACTCAGACCAATATGACCGAGAAATAAACATCTATGCACAGATAAGGGGGTGGAAGGCTTGAAAACGTAAGAAGCCGGTAACTCTACGATGTGAGTGCAACTGATCGATCGTTGAGTGAGGTGCTCGAAAGAGTCCAAAAACCTATATACAAAAAAGGTGAAGAACGAACTGTACATGCGAACTAAGAATGGAGCCGGCGTGCTACTCTACGACACGGGCGTTGTACTTACAAGTATTAGACGGATCATTTACAGAAGTATGATACAAACAATAGGGACGTTATGCTTTAAGAGAGACTTATACACAAACAGTAAGTTTTCTAAGAAACTTATTCAGAGCTGGAAGACGAACACTCGTAATGGTCCCGGAAGCGGTAGTGTACAGAAAGTTGAAAACAGAGAATATACAATGTACAAAGGTGATCGTAAAAACGACAAGTGGTACTAGTGGTCTCCGAGACGACAAGTTTAGCGCTGACCGTCTATTGACGATTAGCGCTGAAAGGAGGTCGACCATGTCCAATGGGCGCGAGCTTCGAGGGAGCCACGCGCTGTGCCTTTACCAAGCCAAGGGCCACGGCTTTGTCTACGGGGAGCTGAAATGGCTAATGGAACCGGCAACGGTTGGCGTTTAACGAACCTGCTTGTGAGGGAATACAGGCACGTGACACTTGATGCAGCTCTGTGCCTCGTTGGCTACTGAATTCTGCGACGTCCATTTCCGCTTGCACTGCTGACATTGGAATTCGCCGTAGCACTTCTTGCGTCCCTGATAGGGGGTCAGCTCCTCGTAGGGACTGTTGAATCGCTGAAAGAACAATTGTGTTTTCAGCATTTTGCACTTTGATACCATTGGACAGTCGCTGATGTAGTGGCCGGTCTGATAGCATATGTGACATTGATACTTGCTGGGAGGCGCCTTCTTAGGACTGCACAGCAGCTGGGCGAACTGTGCGATCTCGTCGTTAGAGAAGCCGTCGTCCACGGCCACCGGGGCCGCGCGACCGTCATCCGAGCCAGGGCTGTTTTCGTCGTTTACCTTCAAGCTCTCCTGCATCTGTTTGCTTCCTACAGTTGTCATTGCGTTGAAATGACTCGTTGGGGGTTGCGATAGTGCCAGTGGCTGCGGCTGAGTCACCGGTTGTTCGTCGCAAAAACCGCTGTCGTTCATGTAACCGACAACACGGGACAAGAGCCCTGGCGTCAGGTAGGAGTTTGGCGCGGGACTCGCCATCGGCGTGCCCCCTGATCCAGGGCTGCCGTAGCCTGAACTCGATCCGCAGTCATACCCGTCGGAGAGCGGGGTGTTTCCGCCATTACTGCCGGTACTGCATCGCCGGAACTGAATAATGCTCATTTGTACCAGATGTCAAGGTTCGCAGGGAAGAATGAATTGTGAGCGATTGATCAATCGGTGAAAAAACCTACTTGTGCTTCGCTTATGAACTGCGGAGACGTCTCAAAAGCGGGAGATTTGAACTGAGCAACTTGTTCGGCAACATCGAGTGCTAGGCGGTCGTACTCAAACATTGCTCTGTATCTGAAAGACGAATCGATGAGGACGCTGAGGATAAGGGCCATCGGCGAGATTTCGCAACTGTGATAACGGCACAGCGCGCGCAAGAAGAGCGTTTTTCGCTTCTGTCCCGACGAGGAGGTTAACGGAGCGCTGATAGGAAAGACTTAGGAGTGCGCACGCATTGACGACCCAGCGCTTCCAGAGACCGAAAGGAAATATGGAAAATTTAGGTGCGCTAATGCATATAACGCGACAAAAATGATTTGTTGTTTACGGCTGCGGGGACAACTGGAACGGTTAACGATCACTGTCACTGCTGCTATCAGTCAATGTGGCGGCGGTGGACCATCTGTTATCAGATCGAACGAGTTATGTAAGACTAAATAGTGAAGAACCTAAAGCACAAAGTTTGCTAATCTAATGAGGAGTTTGAACGCTGTGCAGGCGACGACGGGGACAACAAGGCTGAGCACAAGTTGGATCGAAGAGTTAGCGGAGACATATGACAGCTGTTCCCGATCGGACGCCCATGAATATAATACAGGAATGACATCAACCGCTTTCTCCCTGCAAACTCGCAAGTCAGTCAATTATGAGCTAATGAACCAATTTGCATACGTACGGGCGAAGCGAGGGAGTTCCAAGTTCATTAGCGCGGCACGAGGCGATAAAACGCCGAGGGAGACAAATCATTGATGTCTTTTATAAACGCCACAATTCAATAAATGGATAAAATCGAATGTGAGCGTGTGCTTTGGAACTGACAAGGGCGCGTGCAATGTGGCATTGAGGAAAGCAATAAACAGGGGAGGCCAAGTTACGGGGAGCGTGCCCTTTTGTCGTCAAAAGCAAATGTGTGCTCCTTGCGTGATCTGACAGAAATGCCGTAGAAATTATGCAACAGCAATAACCAGAAAGGATAGCGCTGGGACTATCGATGGCGCGCGCCTGATTTGCTTTCGGCGGACGCGTTCGGCAAACAGTTGGGGGTTAACATCGGCGGTGGGGCGCGACCGAAGGCAGAGACGGTATTGTATCGAGGAGACCTTTGAAAGGGAGAGTAGAACCATGTGATCTATGCTCCGCTATTGCTTACGATGTGGAGTATCCAAGAAAAAGTAACAGTTAAGCTTTCAGGCCTGGTAACTTCAGAGATCAGCTGCGTCAGGTTCCCTTGGAGAATTTCTGCATAAAGACCTTAAGAATGTATGGGTACGTGACACATTTAAGGAGAACAGCTGTACGTAAGTTGCAAACAACACGAGGAAATGACAAAGGCTATCATGAAAACAATCCCGTCCAAACAAACACATCGAACAAAGTGCCTGGGAGTTTAGTTTGTTTTCGATAGAAGCCGAATTCACAGCAGGCAGCCGTCGACAAGAACGTCGACTTGGAATCAAATGGCAACACAAAAGCGCGAAAGATGAATGCGACAGACAGCTCATGCCCTGTATGATCAGAAAGATAGACGGTGTTTTGAGCGTTATGACTATGTAGAAGAAGGACGACGAGGCTCTTCAACGGAACATTTATCAGTCACGTAAGGAGAATGATGAGTGCGGCTATTTACAACGTAACCTTGATAAAGAAAATACACAATACGTAACTGGAACTCCCACTCTGTCATCAAATAAGCTTTCTGCGTGCAGCAGCCGGCCACAGAACCGACGTTAAGTGGTAAAAGTGCTAAACAGAACCGAAAATAACAGTGGTGGGCAAGTGGCGTAACCGTCACTATCGGAAAGAGCGGCACTAACGGGCGCGTCAACTAGCGGTGATGTCAGAGGGCAGACAGAACAGATGAGAACAGGTTTCCAGCTAACCGATGGAAAGTTATCTGTTTTTCTCTGTTGCACTAGCACGCAGTAACGAATCGTGAACTTCGCCATATCACCGACCTTGTCACTTTTTGCCTAAGCTAGCCGAGGTCACCCGTGTCCATGCGCATTATCGCCTGAGCGCCTAAACGACAATATCAAACCGCTGGAGACGCGTCAACGATTCTGTGCTGAAATCGGCCGTAAAAAAGGAAATGTTCGACCCATCCTGCTCTCGTTTCTATTCCTGTGCCGGAAAGGAAAACATCAGGTGTGGCGGAAACAAGTTCCCCCACTCCATTTGATCGGCTCTGTGTGTGATCAAGCAGAGCGAAGTGAAGAGAGAGTGAGGGAGAGCGGCTCGCTCTCCAACGGCAAACAAAATTAACATAAAACTTATTGATTTCGCATAGGTCGGCGGAATAGTAATTTTTCTCGTTCTGCCCTCGCACATTCAAACAAACACGAGATTTGCGGCCGGAGGTAGCGAGCGAGCGGGCGGGCAGCAAAAGGAAGTTCGCCCTGCTGCCACACAGTGGCCGGCAGAAGCAGAGGAAGAAGCCGATCAGAAGGTGACGACTCTCGTTGACAAAATATTTGGCGGCGAGGAACGGATCGTCTCGAGAGGTGAAGTGCGGTATCGAGAGATATATTACACGCCACTTAACACTTCGCCACACTTCGCCACTCTTTGGTCCTTCCTGATGGGGAGCAGCGCGACAAACCCACTTACAGACAGCGGCCGAGAGGAGCGAGAAGCATTTTCCTCACCAAAACGCCTTTTTATTTGCTTCTCTCCTATAACATGATACCAACGGGAAGCGGCGTTCCGGAATTACAGCCTATTTCTAAACAGCATTAGAGCGAGGAGACCTCTCCGGAGCGGTCTTCTGGGGAAAACACGATAAGTAAAAGTGATGTGCCTGCGACATCCCATGGTTATTATTGCGAACATCAGATGAAGGGGGTGTTATTCTCAAGATTGCTCTACTCTGGGGTTAATTAGGTCTTCTGCCCCTTGACCCCCCGGGCGCGCGCCGTTCTGGACGGGGCACTCCGAATGACCATCTTTGTTTCGAACAGGAACAACGTTGATATAATCATTAACTGATGACATCGCGCGCACGCGAACACAAATTATATTGCGTGTCTACGTCTGTTTATTTTCGCCTATTGCGCATTCAAATCCCGATGCGCGAGGGCGGCAACAAAACTGGCGCACGCGACATTAAGACATTTTCATGGAAGGCCGATTGAGTGAACGACGCCGAGGAAGAGGCACGGGGATCCCATCCTGGAGATGGGTGACAAATGTGTGATGTGTCGAAAGACAAACATAAGTGCGTTTAACTGTTCGGCGCGCGCCACACGGCGCGGTAAACAGTGACGACGCCGACATTTGAAAGGTTGAGCGGCGGTGTGCGGCCAAAAAACGGGGACATGAAACAGGAAAAGTGTACATAAAAATCTCAAATATCGGTTATTTAGTCAGTGGTGACGGCAGAGGCAGTTGTTTGGATTGCAGATGCTTTAGCAGAAAACGCCAAAGTAAACAAGCAGACAGTCTTCCGCTGCCGGCCGCCGTAGTTGGTTGCAAGAACGACGGGGGACATATTGGCACAATCTAGCGGACTCGCCGACACGCTCTATCGCTCAATAGTGGCCTTATTTTCGTATGGGCGTTAGCTATGCATGCAGCTATTGGCAACTTTTTACGACGGCAACTTGGAAATGCAGCGAGCTTCATGATTATGCCGGTTTGATAGATGTACACGTACTCGGAGTTCACACCCGTGTGGATGTTTTGTGAGGCGGAAACAGGAAGTTGAGGAGGTAAAAGTGGCTCAGATATTCTCACAGATTTGTTTATCCCAAAATTTACACACAGAAAGAAAGTCTTGGAGTTTTAAAAGAGCATGTAATGTTTATAGAAATTCTTCCCAAACAAGCTTTCCAAAGACTGGAAGAACTAATATATGCGTTGCTTTGGTGGATAGAATTTTCTTTTAAAAAGCAAGAAATACGCCGGTTGTCCTAAAGCAACCTTCTTGGATGCCTAAATACGGAATGGGCCACTAATTTGAGGGTGCTCTGAAAATAAGGTTTAAGGCGCCAAACAGTAGGGAAATGTTGCGGTAGCCGACGTTACAGCTGTTCCGCGCGGATTGGTCCAGATGTGTTTAACACATCTCCACTTGATGTGAGATTTTCATGACAACGAAGTTTCGGCTCTAACGCACGAAGGGCATACTTTGCGTATGAAACACACCAGTGAGCATATGGCAATTAGGGAAGTGCGCCTGAAATCCGACACTCACATGCATTTTGGGCCTCCCTAACAGCAAATTGAAGAAATAACACGCGCCGAAAATATTTGCCATTGAGCGCGCGTTCTCACCAGAGCGTCTAAGCCTCCTCGTTGGGCGTGTCAATGCACCTCGGGCGGGCAGCGACACTTAGAGCGATCGAGAAAGAGACTTTGGACCTCGCTACCCGGTCCTGAAAGCCATCATGTATTTTTGTGCCGCTAAATATACCCACAGGGCCTTTTAAATTCCCACCACCTGTACAAACAGTGCGTGGATTCGTTTGTGCGTTCACAATGAAACAAAGCCTTTCAGTCTGTTCCATCGTTTGTTCCCCAATTGGAACAGATGATCCCGTTGGAACAGACACGTACCCGGCAAGCGTAGGCTTCATAAGGGCGCCAGAAGGATGAGGCGCCGCGCGGTCCTGAAGACCTTCTCATCGCGAGTGCATGTAATTGCCATAAGGACTTCGGCACGATCACGAGGAGCGACGGGCGAGCGGGTGCTAAAATATGCAGCCTTCGGCGGGCGGAAGGACTTGGAGACAGCTGATGATGATTACGGATACGAGTAGGTAGTCGCAGTAGAGCATGCACAGAGGTTATATGTGTGTTAGAGGGAGGAGAGTGCGAACAAAACCGGCAGATGAAGGAAGAAACCTGTAGGGACAAGTTCAGGGGCTCACTTGCGCCATCGAGCGCCGATTCACAAAGCAACCACGATGTCGGCGACCTCGCGTCAATGCGGGCTGAACCGGGCGCCGCACACGCTCACAAGCCTGCACCTGATTGCGCGCCACCCGACGAGCATTGACAAACAAAAAGCCGTGGCAGTACACAGGAAAAGAGTGCGCGCGGTCGTCTGTTTGTCGGCGCGCGCGCGAGGCGTTGTAAGCGGCTTCCGAGTGGTGAAAGTTGAAAAACATGTCTCGGAGCCACTTCCTGGCCCCCGGCCTGGACCCTCGCCCGGCGTCGTTGACGATCGCGGAGAAGCACACGCTTAAACGCCCTTTAGGACAATCCGTCTTTTATGCCCATCATGCGCTCATCGCAACGTCTTCTGCGGCACAAATGTGCAATCCCCGAGGAGGCCGTTCTGCTTTCGTAAATTGAAATTTATCGCAACGCCGAAGTAAACAACGTTTCCAAAAGGCCTCTGCGCATATAAATAGAGGGCGGAAAGCAAAAATGAGACTCGGAGGTGGGGACGAGCCCGCGGGCAGCCACTAATCGTGTTGCTTACGGCAGCCACCTCGTGCAAAAAATACTTTTTTCCCGTCCAATATCGCCGGTGAATGCGGTGATTGTGAACGGCGGTGGCCTTCCCGCCGAAAACATCTGCCCGCCAAGAATACTTTCCGCCACAAGTTCTTCAGCAACAGCAACCAGATTGCGTGGCACTTAATTAGATTCGCTGCTCGGAAGTCGACCGGGCACGCGTAGGGGCGAATTTTGCGAACACTCTCCGAAATGTTTTCTCCACTTCACGATTGCATAACGATCGCGCGTTGCGTAACCCGCGCCAGGCTGACAGTTGGAGAGGCGAAAGTGCGCGATAACCAGTTTGCCGCGCGATAATCAGGAAATCGATCGACCGATTTCACCTTCGTCCTCTAACCAAAAACATGTTTTTCTGTCGCACATGCATGACATGTGGTACAGCCACTGATGTGTTCTGCCAAACTTGACCCGTGTGGAACGGTGACGACCCTCGCACGCATTTACTCACGCAACGTCATTTTAGTCTTCTGCCGATGGTTTTTGAAGCAAAGCTCATGCAGTCCAACCACGCTGTGGGTCCAAATCAGTTGGACAAAAAAATCAGTTGCCGCGAGAATCAGGTGACTTAACTAATCGAGAACACAATGCGATGTCTACATTCTTGAGCGCGAAATTAAGACCCATGATCCAGGGGCACCGATGTAACTGCAAAGGAGAAAACATATCAAGTATCGAATGTAATGGGAATGTTGGACAAATCCGCTCGGCCAGGTGTCCAATTTTCTTTCGCTGTCATGAGATGCCGTGAAATTGGAGGAACGCCTCTGTGAAGCCCATTAGGACAGGCGCTAGCTGCGACAGCAACTTGATTCAAGGAAAAACAACCCTTAGAAAAAGCAGCGCAATAACTGCGATTCGAGAGCTTTTTCAGAAATACAATGACATACATGACAAAGGAAAAAAATGCAAATGAAGAATGAAGGATGTTGGAATTTAAGTCCTTATAGGATAACCACATCCTATGTCTGGAATAAGTGAAATTCTTGTTCTATTTCTGGACTGCAAATAATATGAACTCCTGCAACTGGGCTTGCACGGTCAGAATTGTGAAGTTCATTGACTGTGCTGAATGACTCATGAAATTTGTCATACAGTTATATTTTGGTATGACGCTTAATAAGCGCATTTATGATTTGCAGAATTGTTCTCCAGACGTCTAAACAACTCAGCAGGAATGTTATTCCACATTGATGACGCAATGCGACAAATGAGGAGGATAGAGAAGGATCACTGGGCGTATAAGTGACATGAACAGCTTAGCGTTATTTTACGTTTTGTTAAATGACGGGAGGTAATATTGGCACAACTGTACATTTCAATGCAAGAGACTATTTTAACCAAGGGACTATTCTGGATGCAGTGTTACATTGGAATAATGATTACCGTGTACGTTCGTGAACTAAATATAAAAAGGTATTTTTGCTGACAGCACAAGCATACTTTCTGCGTTAAGAACCCAAAGAAAACAAGCAGCCTAGAAAAAGTAGTGACTAAAGAAAAGCACTTTGGTTTCTGCGTAGGTTCAGAAATCGTAAATCGTCGCAGACCAGATCACTGATTTGTGCTTTGGTGCGGTGTTTAAAGGTGTCCCAGAAATGCTGAAATCTCCATCGCCATTCAGTTATTTCCAATAACCAAACGACATACGACGCTCGTTCAGCGGTCGTCTGTGTAATCCGATTTCTCTATTCCAAAAAAATACGTTGCTCTATGAGTCCTGAATGTGCGCCGGATTAGTATTATGATTTGATATTCTCTAATGCTGCATGGAAATCGTGTGGATGGCTCTCATTTCAACCGAAGATTGTTCTAGAGGGGCAAAATGTGGAGTGGTTCAATGAGCAGTAGAAGTTCTTCTTAGTTAAATAAAATAATGGGATTAATGTTTCAGGAAATTTTGTGAACTAGAGCCGAAATGAAAATAGCCGGAAACAAAACATTTAGCCCTGGAAGGAATTTCTTTCTGTTTTGTTAAGAATCAAAGTGATATAAGTGGAAAAAATACTTTTAAGAAGAACCTTGTGAGAACAAACAAAGTCGCAAGATATAAACGCAGGCTTGAACATTGTAGTTCGTAACTGCAGATGATAAGCCCAACATAATTGGAAAGGCGTTTTCGATTACTGTACTGTGTTGTTCGTTTACTGTAATTTGAAACAATCCCTAATATGTATATTGTCACCGTTGTTCACGTGATACTGAAACTAGTATTCTTTTACTTAACTCAGTCAGTCATTCCTAAATCTGTTGCTCTGAAGCGCTAGTCTGTTGTTTTCAACGGCATCAAGAATTGGAAAGGGCGTTTTCGATCTTATTTATTTTATATATTGACTCATATTTCAAAGCGATACATTTAACTTTAAAGATCACCATCTTTTGTTTTATTTAAGAAGCTGACAATGAGTACAAAACCAGAAATCGCACATCGCCAACTTTGCCAGGAATTCGTGTAGAGATCGACGATTTGTGCTTTAAACAACGTCCTTGAAAGACTATATTGCGAAACAAAATAATCTTAATTTAACATCTTGAGTGACCACAGACACTGCAACGTCGACCTCCCCTTTGCCGTTGGCTACCCAAACCGCTCTGTCGGAAACGGTGACCGATCGAAAATCAGGCGAGAGCCATGAAGGGAAGTGAAAGGTGACTGCGTTCCTCTTTGAACTTTGGCTCGAGCGGAACAGTTAAAATATCACGTGCGATTGTCGACGCCGCCGTGCCTGTGACTGCTCACAGTCAGTTGCGCGCTCGCTCGGTTCCTTGCGTCTGCGCTGCTCCGGAGGCGAACCCGAAGGTAGTGTTGTTGTCGCTTGACGAAATGTCAACAGATCGTTCGGGCGGTTGCCGGTCGTCTTTTGAGCGCAGCTCGATGTGGCTGCTTCTGCTCGCCCACTTCCTTTAAAAGTGCGTTGCGTCTATTGTCTTGTTGCATGTGGGCGTTCAGAACATTAGCTGCGAGACGATTTTTGTGATAACGATCGTCTAAACCGGAAAATAAATGATCGATACAGGAGGGTGGTTCGCTCAGGGCAAAAGAGCCCCATTTCGTGTGTTCATAGGGCAACTTTTGATCCCCTGGTTTTCTACTCGTTCACCAAACAATAAAAGCCCCACAGGCCACTCAAAAGCGGACTGATATGTGTTTCCAATTCTGGCACTGACAAAATAAAGTTTATAGCGTTTTGTTATCACTGCCGTCGTTTCCGTGCTGCATCTACGTTCTACTATTTGCGTTGAGCGCTGCCGGGCGAGTGATCCTTGATGCACCGCAGCTGAACTGGTCTCATTTTTTCGTTATTAATTCGTGTCTCTGTGAAGCTGCGCATATGTTGAAGTTCTACATATGCGCTGCCTCTGGTTGTCTGGTTGACGATAATCCTGCACACGCCGTGATCAAATCCGCCGATAGGAATAGCGTTTGTACGCGAATATGACGCCGTCTACAACAAGAAACTGCTTTTCATCTCATTGGCAGCGTTTAGACCGTACCTGGTGAACTTTGCGCGATGATAAACGCGCACGGGCTCCTTTAATCATAACTGTTAATTATGACATCAGCTGCTGTCTGTACCGATTACGTCCAACTTTGACTTAAACGATCATCGCTTTGGAACTATGATGCTGCTGCTGCTGCGACTGTCCTGCTGCTGTCGTTGTCGATCTCGCGACACAGCCGACCCACTTTCACCCACAAAACGCTCCAGCTCTCGCACACGCTCCCTCCGCTCCTTTCCCGCGAGCACACCTACGCTCAAGCGCAGTCGTTTTGTATATACTCAACAGGCACATCGAATCTCTGTAAGCGTATTATGAAGGTCCGTAGATCTGAACGCGTATACGTGCGCCCCCGGCCGCGTGTTCACGGTGTATCCTGTTGCGCAGAATCAGCTGACTTGTTCCTTTGCCTGTTTCAGACGCACCGCCGCCACCGCAGTTGTGCTTATGGAATGCGTTAACGGTATGTTTTCTGTTTTCTCTAAGACAAAAGACTCGCACACGAACGGAACCGCACACGAGTGTATAACAGAAATACCGTGGGCGAGCTACAATGTTGCGTTCGGCGCTGACTCAGGGCAAGACGTCTTTAAAAGACACGGCCTTGAAACATAGGTTTCCTTGACGATCGAGAAAGCGCAGTTCCTCGTAGACGTGGAAAACGTGACGTTTGGGAAATAATTTTTTCCGTGTCGATTGATGAAGTGCGTTTGAAACGACGGGTGCACTGGGTACAAGATATCGTGGAACCCGTTATGCAGACATCTTCTATCTACGAAATGCGCAAAGATAAGAGAGAGGGTCGAAAAGTGACCGCAGAGAGAATGAAAATTTGCTTTAAATTCTGCACAATCGGCTGTGTAAACATTGGAAAAAAGAGTCCTTTGCGGACGCTGAAACCCCACATTGATTCGTTCAATGTCCTGAAAATATTTCGCCTAACACAAAAGACTACTGTAGAAGTCCGTCGAATTATTCGACGCGAAAGTTGTTTACGAAAAGCGCTTCTGTATGTTGGCTCCGCCCTGAACACTAGGTGTGTTGTGAAAAAGAGTTGCATGTACCATCGCCACGAGTTATCATTTTCGCGTGGCGTTCAACGCATGGAAAACGGTCCTGTGCAACTTCATATTATTCGATTTGACATCACCCATGACTTCCCTCCAGTACCTGGGTAAATTTAGCGGCAACGATCATTGGAACTCGTTTTCTGTAATCATTTTTGAAAGTTATTTGGTTTTCTAACGACATGGGCAGTTCAGAACAATCACTTTTTTCGGTATTTTTCAAGCTAGAAGCAGCTGGAGGCTACAATCTATTGATCGTTCTGCGAACCATTTGCTGTGGTCTGCAAGTTTGTGCTTTAGTTTTGCTATATAAAACATACATTTGCACACGGAAGGAACGCTGTGCGAAAACAAACAGCGAAAGAAGACCGTCTACGTTTCCCGTAAACAGGCGATAGAATTAAATTACTTCCCCGATTGAATTGAAAGGAAATGAATGGAATATATTGTTCCGGCTTTGCACAGGAGAGAAATATGCTACGCACACAATTTATTCGGTCCGATAAAAATATCCGAGGGAGCGGAAATCTAACGGGAATATGGTTTATTTGTTAATTTTGACGATGAAAAGTATCTTGTTATGGGCTTCATTTATTAATTTTAGATGTTTGAAAAAATATTAGGAGAAAAACAAAAATAATTATTTGCTGTAAATCAGCCATGGTACTTTAGTCCTATTGAGCTAAAGTTCATCATAGGAACTAAGCTCATTTTCTGATATTTGGCAGGTGTTTCGATTCGTCCTGCTATAAATTAGTTTTCTAAAAAAAACATTTACAAATTTAAAACAGAGAATTTACGCTAACATATGAAAAGTGCCT
>KN172922.1:86873-109945 GCA_000757755.1 Steinernema glaseri
GAAGAATCCAGACATCGTAAAGCAATGCTCCTTTTTTTAGTGAATGGAGAACCCGGAGCGCCAGGAGACCGCGGGATGTCTGGAATCGCCCTCGCCTTTGCACAGAACCCTAAGGAATGCACTCTTTGCCCTCAAGGAGAGCCCGGTCCACCCGGTCCTCCTGGACTTCCCGGAATGCCCGGTCCGAAGGGAGTTCCAGGTGAAGAAGGCCGTGAAGCTGTCATTAAGCTCGGACCTCCTGGTCCTCCCGGCGAGCGCGGTGATCAAGGCACTCCCGGGCCTGATGGAGCTCCCGGTGAGGCCGGCGAACCTGGAAAGAACGGAATTGCCGCGATGCCTGGAGCACCTGGTCTGCCGGGACCTAGAGGACCCGCCGGCCCTGAAGGGCCCAGTGGTACACCGGGCACCTCTGTGGATGGTCCACCTGGACCGGTTGGTCCTATGGGTGAGGCTGGACGTCCCGGAATTCCGGGTCCACGTGGACGACCAGGGGAAGTAAGTTGAAGTTTATGGACATGATTGACGCCGTTCTACTTTTAGCCCGGTACTCCTGGCATTCCCGGATATGACGGGCAGTACTGTCCATGCCCCGCTCGTCACATGTATCGAGTTCGTCCTGTCCAAGAGGAAACGTACAGCACCCTTGAATGAAGAACTTTCAGAAGCACAACTTATAAAAAGCATCTTGTTATGGGTTCATAAAGATGCTGATAAACTTCGATTTCGAATTTGTAGCATCTGTAACGCCTTGTGTGTGTCTATCAGCAATTGTGTGTTGCAGAGAAGCCTGGTAAAAAACTCATTAGCGCTAGTAATTTTAATGTGTTCGGTGAAGACATCTGCCGTTACGGATAACAACGACGTCCTGTGTCTCCGTAACTTTATGTGCCGCTAGACATTTCAGAGAGTGTTCCACCACTGCACGCTCCACGATTCACTAAAGCAGTGCAAGCTTGTTTGTCTTTAAATCTTGAGCGTAAATAAAATTCTATCACCGTGCCCAGTGATCACTGCATGCTTCATCGGCTCATCTGTTGAGCCCAAACCAGGAACAGAGGAACTTGCATCAAAACAGTTACAGTTATACGGTAGGTGAAAAATTGACAGTCGTGCAAGCAACATCAATACAGCATCAGCTAGACTTAATTATAAATGATGATACAAAATTACAGTAGTATATATCAATCCACATACAATTGCAGCAGGATTTCTACTGAGTACCTGGTTTCATCACAACAACTAACGGCTTCATGATTGTTCTCCTCTATTTCACAGCAGTCTGTGACTTTGAGAATAATTAGATGTCCAAGAAAATGTCTTCAAAAGCAGCAGTAAGTTTCTGTCATCGTTCTAGTTCACATTGGCAGATAGTAAAATTCAGGTGGGTCTTGAAGCAATTGACAACTGTGTGGCATATGGGACACACCCATTAATGGAACTACTCATGCGTAGTTCCATTGAAAAAAAAAATCAACGTGCAGAGGACAATAGCATCCAATTTCACAGACATATGGATTGGAATCAAATGGCTTCGGACTGTCGGCCTATTCGAGTCCGGATCAGTTGTCTGCCGCTGATATAAACACAAGTTTTTTTCGGGGCGAATGAATGAAAAATGTGATCCGCAGAACGGTACCTTTTCGGACTGTAATTTTTCATAGATGCCAAATGGACCTGTGGTTGTGTTTGAACACTCATTAAGTAGATGTGGATCTTGCAATTGAGTAAAATCCGAGTCCCTCTTTTCTTTTACGACTGAACTCCTTTCATGTCGTGATATCGGAAAAACGAAGATCTTCCGGCCGTCCGCTCGTATGATGGAGCTTAGCGATCATTCCTGAAAACGGATGCTAATGATCGATACTATTCGTGCCCTTGAGCGATCGTCGATTCACGAATGATATTTGATTTTCGGGAAATCACCTTCGCAGCCAGTTCTTGGAAAAATGACACGGTAGATCATTGATCGCCGCTTCTGCAGAAATTCTACGTGGAAAGTTCAGAAAAGGGTTATTTGAGTCGATTTTGTTATCGAAAACAAAGCACCGTAGATTGACGATCTTTTTTGGATATCCAAATCATTATTGTGTATACTTTATCGTTCTAGCGTTTACAAAGTTGTGTAACCACGGCCGCACGTGTCGGTCTCCCTCTAGCAGAAGTTTTCTCGAAAAAGTTTGGCGAAGTCTTCTTTCTATGTCGTAGACAAGACGAAAAATGATGTTCCATGATTGGTTCCATCGAACCCGTCTCCTGAGTTTACAAAAGTTTATGCTCAGGAAAAATATGATTTGTGGATTATCATGACCCCACAGCACGAATAATAAGTTAAACCGGTTTAATGACTAACTAGGCAGAGTGGTCTTATGGTGTCGTCCAAGGACGTGAGTAGCGCGGGCTGC
This sequence comes from Steinernema glaseri, assembly GCA_000757755.1. Taxonomy (NCBI): domain Eukaryota; kingdom Metazoa; phylum Nematoda; class Chromadorea; order Rhabditida; family Steinernematidae; genus Steinernema; species Steinernema glaseri. The sequence goes on from KN172922.1 coordinate 89,276, forward strand.
AAACCAACTGCGGCATGGGGTAACCATTCCTCCGTACGAGAGAAGTGCTATGCTCTGTAATCAGACGTGCTTTGTAACATTTGTAACAATGATGCACAAAGAGAACAAACGTCACACTTAAAATAGAAAAGAATTTTTTTTCTGTGTAGATCTTCACGTTTTGACGTCTTGACAAATATACACATTCTTTGTTCGAATATATCGGGTCGCCTTTTTAAGGTGTCTTCACAAATTTTACAGAAGTAGTCATATATGCAAACATTTTTAGCGTGCGTTGAATTCTGTCAAACTCACAAGGAGAACCGATTTCTTATTCCTAATAAGGGAACGACAGTTATTCACTTATAAAGTTCTCCTCACTGCTATTTCTTACGCGACCGAATCGTTCTCGACTTGTTGCCCCTTTATGGCGCTATATTGCAAATAACTCCTTCCTGAAAGGAAACCTTCTGGTAGATGCCCTCAGACTGCGAAAGGACGCATTTTTTTACAAAGTCTAGTCAACTCAAAAACGCGTATTTCCGCTCTGAATCAAATCATGATTGATCCGCACATAGTTTATCTACCGCTATTGACAATAATGGCGTCATATTGGCACATTTCAGACTGGAGCGGGAGGAGTTATTAAACCCAAACTATGTGGCGATTATCGCCCCTCGGGTAACGTGTCGATGCGCGGCTATCAGGCCGCAAAAAACTATACGATCCTTATAAAACCTTTCATGCGATCCGGTCCTTATTGTTCTCGGTGTGCCCGGGGTGCATACTTCTCGCGCGCGCGTTTACAATCGCACAAATACACAACAATTATCCTTGATTTACCCGCAAACAGGATAAAGCGCGAGTCAGGCAATTGTACCCGGCGACTATGCGCCCGGTGGCGCCATCGTCGCGACCTAGGAGACAAGAGCCAGCAGCAAAACAGTAGCCGGACGAGGATTATGTTTACCCGAATTGTGTGCCCCTCGCGCCGCATCCGTGCGGGTTAAAGTGAAAATACCCTCGGTACGTTCGCGCTACTTCGCGGTGTTTAATCCCGAAATAATAGGCGCTTTCACTGTAACATAACATATTCGCTGTGTTTGGAGGAAAATAGCGCTCGTAGTTCTTGATTCCCTGCTACCACCCTTCCAGCCTGCATTGTTTCCGTTCTTTCCTTTTTAGCTGTCACTCCGCTCATGCAGTTTTCATGACGTCAGTCATGGGTAGAGTCTTGTGTAGGCTTGTCTCCGGTTGTGTTGATACCTGTTGAGCCGATTTTTTTTAACATACGACCTTTTTAAAATATTAAATTATGACGACCAGATGGATGATACTGTTAAACTCAATGCGACGTGGCTGCTACCGACTCACTGGTTATGGCGCCTGCCACCTTATTGTACTTTCATTCTGTAGTCACTGCTGGTGGAAATTCCGGAAGCCCTAAGTGTACTAACAACAAATATCGGGCGGTAGCCGCTCGCCGATCACTTCCGCTTGTAGACAATCACTTTCCTACGAAGAGAAAATTGACTAAATCTTTGTTTATTTTATTCTGAATCATTTGTTTGTAAGTACGACCTGTTGTGGATTAGTAAACATTTTCTGAGTGGATTATGATAGCTAGCTGATCTGAGGCCTATGTGAGGATCCGGGGAAAGTTACGAATTCTAAAAAAATATTTCTTGAGTGATATAGATGCACAGAGCTGTAGGTCAAACCCACTGGGATGTGGATTATATGTATGAATTAAATCTTCACCAGGCTGTGGTATACTGTATCCAAATCCTATCAGAAACACCCCATCCTATTTCTCACCCGTGCTGAGTCGGACAGTATAGTAGCTAACAGGTTAACCCGAATTTTGATTCTTTGGATTGTGGATAAATGACCTCGTCGGGTACCGCGGTCAGTACGGCTCCAGAACGAAACGTTTTGTTCCGCACAGAAAGTGTACGGAAATACTCAGCGCTGCAGAGATCGATTATGCCCCGCGAACCCTTCGACAAACCGGTTTTGGGTGGCGGTGGACGGCGAAATGAGCCCTTCGTTAGCCAGCAAATACAATACATTGTAGCAAAGGAACAAGCCATTATAATGGATGTTCGTGGAGATCTGTACCTAATGTCACTTTATAGAAAAAACGGAAATGGGAAGCATATAAACTCCTTTTGGGTCAACAAAAACCTCCTTTGTGCAGTTTATATAAACAATTAACCTGAAAAACTCTCTGTGAAAAACCTTTTTTTCAATTGGAACATAGGTTTACTCGGAAAACAGGATGTCTATTAATAGATTCCAACTCATTTCCGTTAGTGTCATCCGTAAATAAGTGTGTCATGCCCAGGTTGTAAAGTCATCACCTAGACCCGACTGCTGAAGGAGACGAACGTCTTCAGGCTCCCATGAGATTTCTATCAGTTTGCGTCTGTCTCGTCTGAGCAAACTCTATCAGCGTCATGTGATAGGTAAATTTATGCAATGCTATCATCAGCAGGCACGTGAAATGACGTGTCTTAGGTGACAAGCGGTACTTCACTTGATCAGCGAACGTTGTCAGTCGCCCAAGATTACCTTTGTTGTTTTGTAAACATCCTAACCTGGCTCACTTATACTACAGCTATCGACCCGCGGAATATTATCACTTCATCTGTTTTTTGATTTTTATATTTTCCTTAGATTACTCCCTGCAATGCTGAACTCCTGTCGTGGTTCAGCCTCTATTCATGCCGTCTGTCTTCTGAAAGCAAAAGATCCATAGCCTATTATGGAGATGGCCAAAGAATTTTAGGATTTCCCACAATGGCGAATTATCAGTATTATTCTTATTCCCTTAGACGCCGATATAGTATGCCCATATGTGAATGCTTCCGCTGAAGAACCATGAAAGCACTTTTATTTGGCTGACCTTTCACAGTAGTTAAGTCACGGTCGTCGTCTTTTACGACCGCGATTCGTCAGTGAATAAAGCGAGTTGATGAGTCAAGAATCGCTTCTGACGTGGTTCCTTGTAGGCGTTCGTTGTTCCATTTTAAGGACCGTATCTATCATAATTTTGGAATGATTTACGGGGGCGTCCGCACCCAATAAGATTTTACGTCATCGCGAGGGTCCGTTATTTGCGGTGGTGATCTCCGTTACATTTGTGAGCCATAAAAACTTTATGCACCCTCAGGCGACATGATAAAACAAGGGGAAGTGGCATTTGCTTAGTTGAGTTATTCCTCCTAAAAGACCTGTATGTTTATGTAGTCAAGTCCTTTGCGGCGTTTTTAGATAACCATTCAATTGTCCGAATTTCATGTGCATCAGTTCAAAAAAAGCCCCCTGAAAGTCGCTAGTTCAATGGATCCAGTGGCTGGACCCATAGAGATCATGAACATGACCGGTCTTTTCTTGTTTTTCCCCACTGCAATGTCCAAAAAACCAGAACGTCAATTTCAAAAAATTTTCGCTGAGTACTCAGTTCCCGGGTCATTGGCATCTGAACGCAGTAAAAAAATCTGCAACAACATTATTGCTTACAAATATGTATCTAGATATTCATTTACAGATGCACTTGCAAGCTACACATTTTCCTATAGATAATAAAACAGCTTGTCGGCTATTCACAGTAATATTATTGGATTACTGTCACTGTTCCACTACCATTTGCCCAAATGGTTACTATTTTCTCGTGTTTCCCCATTTGCCACCCTGACAAAAGAGGGCTTTGATCAAGCATCTTTGGTGAGACCATGGACCTCTATGTCATTAGGAACTGCTGATTTTGCTCTGCAAAACTGCGACAGAGCAATGTACTTTATCAGTCTGCAACAAATATATTTTTTTATATTTTGTATTTTTCACGACTTAAGCTTGGAAGCTGTGTTAGTGAACATCAGGATGTGTTATTGCTGTACAGTAAATATAGGCGCCTTGCACCCCATTTGTACCCAACCCTTTAAGGTCCCTTCGTTCTTACAACTGGTCCTCTCTGTGTCGGTTATCGCCGATGCCAAAGATTGTGTAAGCGAACCGGTGAATACACGGATCATACATATGATAATTGTATGCACTATAATCGATTTCACTGTCTTGTTCAGTGAATCTGTTCATAACTGACACTCCAAAATTGATGACGTAAATCGATTCCTCAAATTTTTTTCCATCCCTGGGAGCGACACCACCATTTGGGTATCACAGAAATCAGTGATCCGCTGTGTCCTTTCGTCTCTCACTTGAAGCACTTCCGACGAGCACGGCCAAACCGATCACCATGCCACCCGCAAGTGTTTATCTATGTTTTGGCGAAAAACAGTTTCCCGCGAAGCGGAAGGGAGCGATAAAAATGTAATTAAACAGTTCTTAAAGAAACTGTTGCCTTTCGCCGCTCGCGGACAACTACGCCGCCCGACAGACCCATTTTGTGCAGAGTCATGATTTACCGTCGCCAAATTAATCGGGAAGTACGGCTACCAGAGTTCATCTCATCGCCGTTCGACGGACGCCAAGTGATGCAATCATCGTTCAAACCGCCAACGACATCAAAGACCAAACTTCATTTTACCACGCTGGAAGTAAGGGGTTTGCCGGGAAAACTAAACTGTAACAAGTTGAAACGTGTAGGCTATCGATCACGGCATGTGCACGATCTGCGGCGGCATAGTTAGCATTCAGAAAACTGGTTTCCTTTTATGCAAACCGCTTGATTTTCGAACGTCCTAAAGGGTTTCCGTTTGCTCGCTTGACACACTAGTTTTGTTTGCATTCTGTTAAGCCCCTTTGGAGTCGGCTTTTTAGGCAAGGTGACGTCAACGCGGTCCACTGGTATTGTTTTCTTCCGTGTAGCATATGTTGCCATGAGAATCTCCTGACAGTTTTCACAACAAAGTGCAGATGCAAGCGCGGACTCTGTTTCTATTTGATTTTGTGGTGCTTCAGTCGGAGAAGTATTGTGCTCCCCGTGAGGTCAGCGGTTGCAAAACGTATTTATTGTGTAAACCGAAACGGGCAGATGCGGCGACCTTAGAAAATGACCTCAAAATCCTGTTTTCGAGATGTGGGACTAATCTCGCCGCCTGTGGTGGTGGTGGCAAAAAATCAAGTGGTGGAAAGGTGGCGGATTCCCTCAAGGAATCGTAATCCGATTAAGTTTCTCACTCCCACATTTGTGCTGCTCTCTGAATTTATTTCGCTCAGCTATGGACTTAAGACGTGTGACAAGGCGTTAGGCTCGACGATGAAGAAGTGAACCAGTTTTCCGAGGCGTTGTACCGTTGTTGCATTAAAAACTCCTCAGTCCACCGGCATCCAGTGCTCCGACTTGCGTGTAGCCGGTCGGAATGCGGTTGCAAATCGGCATTTTTCAAGCTCGCTTATCTAGTCACCTATCTCTTCAACTGCCAACCGACCACTACGGCGGGCCATCTTTGCTTTGCTGACGTCGATGATATAGCGCGAGAGGGACTCAATGTGGTCTTGCTGCGGGTTGCACTCAATCTTAATCTGATATTGACAACGCCTTCGAGCGCCGTTTCTGCCGGTAGGAACCTGTGTTTGCTTAATGGTGTTGATCCGAGTGTTTTGTTTGACATAATCAGCTGCTCCTGCTCTACAGGCCTTTGTTACATTAGACTTTTACGCGAAGCGTAGCAGCCCCTTCCCGGGAGTCACTGATCTCTGTCAGTTCGTCGTGTCCATATGTGATGTGAAACGCGCCCACGGGACTGCACTACTGTTTGCCGTACAATCTCCGCTTATCGCACTTCTCATTTTGTCGCCTGCAAGTGACAATTCTCAGCTACTGCTCGTGCTCCTTTGCGGACACCCTCGAGGACGCACATATGCATATCCTAATCGCTCGTGTGTGTGTGTTCCCGTCTTCCTTCCCTATGCCCTATTGGGCATTCTAGGTATGAGAGTATGCGCGCCGCGACTTTCCCTTTGATGCGCGCAGAAATCGATGTACGCTGCAGCGAAGCATGCGTACGAGGGACCTTTTTGCTGTCAGGACCAAAAAAATCGCTTGTTGATTTGTTGGCACGACAGCTTAGACGCCGTGGAGTTAATTTAGGACCACAGCTCCCGTCTCCCGTAGCGACTTGAGGAGACAAGTGTAAATTGTATTTGCACTTCTTGGTCATAATCGAACATGGCACAAGGCAAACACCGTACTGTTCTTGTAGATTTTATTTCGGACGGTCCTCGATCAACGTGCTCCCGCCGCCATGCGAGCACTTTTGTGAACTTGGATTGCAGGCATGTTTTTATGATCAGCTTCTAATTCGGGCACCAGACAATCACACTTCAGAACGCTCGGGCGAACAGTTTTACGCACTTGCTTACTATGCAAAGCTGTGCACTTTTAAAATTGCGCGTTCCGATAGTGCAGTGGCTTAGCCTCTTATCCTAATAACGTGTCGCATGCAAATTAGCTAGCGGCAATGCGGTGCCCCCGATCAGCTGATAACATGCGGCGAGCCGGCGGCTTTTCGCTTTTGCTGATACCATGAGTCATGTGAAACAGTCAGTCGATGGCTGCTGCGCGCTAATGTGCGCGCCGTTAAACAGCCGGTGAAGCTGTGCGCTCCGATAAATAAATTGTTTGTTCGTGTGCGGAAAACAGCGTGTGTGTCCTCGTCATGCGAACGCGTATTGTCTGCCGGTCGACAGGAAGCGCGTAGACCAGGCGATTACGTAAACTATGCTCCAGGGATTAAATTTCTAGTTTCTTGTATCTACCGTCTGACGCCACAATAGGCCCATACAGTATACAGCTGCTATTCGATTGAGTGGTCCATGTTGGCGTTCAGCCCGGCGGGAAGCTTCTCCGAGATAACCATCCGCGGAACGGCGAATCTGTAGACAAACTGTTTAAACTGTTTGCAATTCCACCTTCTTGTTCTGATATCGGGTGCGTCTGTGCACAACTCCATTCTGATCAATCGATTTCGCGTGTCGCAGCCGAACGCCGGTCATGACTGTCAACTGCATAATTCAATGGCCCCCAGCGATCTTGCCCTTCGCAGTATCTGTAGAAGTTTTGCTGACATTTACCCCTCAGATCGTATTCCTCTCGTTTCTTGACACCGAAATGTTTCCAGTTCCGTCGTTCATAGATCGCGGAATTCCAGTTCTTTGCGCATCATTAAACTGCTATTTTTGGTTCAAATGCTCCTAGGTAAAAATGTTTTATTCGAGTGCTACTTGAAAGGAACGTAGATGGAAGGAACCTGGTCGGGGTCTGGTCATCTTCTTAGCTCTATTTAGTTTTGCCCCTATCTTATTCTGTTTATTGTCGAGTGGCTGTACTTCACGCGGAACAATATTTGCTTAGAGTTTAAAAACGGTCTCGCAAATAATTCAAGCACTTCCTTCTAATCTCTTTTATCGGTGAAAATAATAAGTTTTTTTATTTGGCAGTTCAAGGTCACACCATTCAGACGGATTTGCGCGTTCAGCTGGTTTCAGACATTGTTTTTTTTGCTAGCTGGCTTCTGTAGTATGTGCAGCATACTTGGTGTGATAAAAAAAACTCACCAGGGCACCGTGACCACTTAACAGATCATCCAATTAGACACGCCTTTTTGCTAATGAGAAAACACACTTTTCACCGATACGTCTCCAAATTTGACCGTAACTGTGACTTTGTCCTTCCCTCTCACGACAGTCACAATTCAAAAATCAAAGTTCTACTACAACTTTTTTGTCCCATTTTCACACGTAACTGTACAGAGCGAATTGGATTAACGGAAACTGGATGATCCGTAACCGATCGACCCATGGTTGAGTAGGACTGAAGGGTCACTTCAGAGCATATGGTATGGTCGCGGTCGTTCGTAACTGCTCTTTTGATCTTTTAAAGCTTGCGCATTCCCCCTTAGGCATATCAGTAGGGTCAAGCAACCTCTAAAGAAGCTTTTGGTAATGCCTCGGGCACATAGCGAACCACCAATTACCAAAGACCACCCCTAAATACTGAAACTTTAACTGACAAGTTCGAAACCAGTTAGGCGGGAGTACGTGGTGCATAAGTTCAGCTCACACCGTATGCGATCATCGCGGAAATGAGTTGCGGGTTGATCGCCGCGTGCATTTGTTGGCTGACTGATCAATGTCTTTTCACGTTTAAGTTTTGATCTCTGAAAACAGGAAATTTTACTCAGAGCGCCCCCGAATCCAACGGTGCTAGTTCGATCTTCGCCGGCTAAAGCAACTCGAAATGCACGCCTTCGCTGCTGTCTCTTAATTTGGAACAAGAGAATTGCAATAATTTCTCCCCGTGTCGCCGCGCAACTCGGCTTCTCTGAAGGCGCTGGCGCGTGCGTGCAGCGCTCCGTAGTTCAAATCAAATGAAGATGAAGTAGCCAATGATTGTGATCACCGTGATGATTTCATTCCTCTCGGAAGGTGTTCTTCCGTTTCTCGCCAGCACCTCACTCGCGCCAAACAGTAGCGCACTGCATTGACACCCACACATGCTGAGCTCCGTCTCCTCTCGGCTCCACATCACCTTGTGATCTGTCTGTGATATCCTGTGAACTGAATAATTAGGACGCAGCCTGGATTGAGCAATTTGTCAGCGACAGTATGGTGTTTGTGTAAGCAAAAGTTGCGAACGATGCATAGTCTCCTCCCCTCCGATCGAGGGCCGCTCGATTTCGGATTATGCGCTCTTGGACTGTGGGTTACGCCTTTTCGAAGGTATTATTTGCCGCCAGCGAGCTGGATTTGGGCGGCTTTGCATTTATTAATTTGTTGAACTGTTAACTGGTTCCTTCTCGCGGCTCACACTCTCGCATATTGTTCTATGATCTGGGCAGAGCAGCACTTCGGCTAGATAGAGTGCATCATTGGGTTGGCTCCCCGATACTACTGTCCCTGTTGTCGCTGCTTTGATGCGTTTTTCGTGTCGTGTCCCGCACTGGAGAGCGTAAAGTAATTGAGAGGTTTATACTTGACATTTTTTGAGACTTCTACGTCGACAGTGCGACAATTATCAAGGCCGCCATCGACGACTCTTTGAGGAGATTCTTGAAACCGCTACTGCCGGTTGTTGTGATCTTCTCCGTGACCCGTTGTTGAGACGTCGTCGCGATGGACTACAACGACTACTGGTCTCACCACCGGCCGGAGGAGGAGGAACTCGAAGAAATCGAGGAGATCAACAACCAGATGGAGGGCACTCATGTGCAACTGATACCTCACATGCCCGCGCAGCAGCAACAACACACCTACCGCTACATGAAAGTGAGGTGAGGATTTCTTGATTGATAACCGCAGATTGCCACTGCGACACACCCTACTACCTGAACCGGCTGTAAAAATAATCGGTGCGCTGTCTGACGATAAGGAATTGAATTTCGAGAGATAAGACGGAGTCTGTTGACTTGCCGGATGTCTTAATTAAGTTAATGCCTCGTGGACAGGGCGGCACAAAATTTCCGTCCCGGTTCCTAGCTGACAGCACGAACACTATCCGATTAGCATATTGGCACTGCGTCTTTTGATAAGGCACCGCCGTGAGTGTTACTTTCCGTGCGTATCTGCCGCTTATGAGTGGATGATAGCGCTATCAAAAAGTGATCAATCACTCCTTTGCAGGACTCCCAGGTGAGGATGCAAACTTTTGCTGCGGAGGTGTATATGGACCAAATTTAAAAAATGTCGGACCCCAATTGCACTTTTAATTTCGGGGCGATAAAAAAGGATGACGGCTCCGGTGTACCGCACCTCCCATGGCCCAGCACAGGGCACATTACAAGAGGCGAGCCGCGTTCACGCTACTTATCACCTCCCTTCATCTTTATTTGACGCCGAAAAAACGTTCCCTCTCCCACGGCGCTGAATGGACGACGGGCGCTAGGGAATATTGCCGAACCGGCTTTAGGGCCTTCGCTATAGGCAAAACAGTCTTCATCACTTCGGTGCATGGAAAGCGCGTGAGTTGCCCAATAGTAGTGTTAGTCAGTCCGAGCGATCAGTAGCGAATGTGCGCTCCACTCCATGCAGCGTCGACAACCGCTGCAGCCGAAACATCGATCGCCCATTTCGATATAAAACAAGTTTAACCCTTCGGATTCCTCATCAATACTTTAAGCGTTAACCGAGAGTTTTCGGTCTTATTTATTTCCGCCACCACTTCCTCATCGTGTCCTATTTAGAATGCCCGTGCTCCGAGACGTGATGATGGGTGGACCAAGCGCGATGCCCTACCAGATCCGCGAGAAGCCCACCGCGTCAAATTCGGCCAACGGTGAGAGCACTTGTGCCGTGTGCGGCGACGGCCAGGCTAAGCTCCATTACGGCGTGCTCGCCTGCTACGGTTGCAAAGGTGAGAGATAGTCAAAACAAAAAGGAAAAAAACGGATGACGACGCTTTGCAGGATTCTTCCGACGCACTTTAATCGGAAAGTACAGATACGTGTGCCGATTCGGAAATAATTGCATCGTGGACAAATGTAACGAAAGCTGTGGAATTGCATTAATTATTCAACGGTTCCAGACCAAAGAAACAGCTGTCGATTTTGTCGTTTCAACCGGTGCCTCGAAGCGGGCATGGACCCTAAAGCTGTACGGCCGGACCGCGACCTAACGGGGAAACAGAAAGTTCCGCGCATACGGAAGAAGCCCCTCGACGATGATCTCTTAAACCACATGATGCGTATACAGGGTGACGAGTGGGCCCGGAAACTCCCTGTCGAGTCCCGCATACTATTTATGCAGTTGATGAACGTGGAAAACAAGGTCTCAAAGGGCGACCATGGCATCCAGATGAATCAGCAGCCTGCAAGGAATAATGCGAACATATCACTTCGCGAGCTTTTCGAGCAGAAACCGAACCTCGATGGAAGAAGGACAGAGGTTGGTCACTCATTTGAGACCACCCGTACATGAAATCCCCATTCAGATGTGTTATGAGCCCTATCGAATGGCTAAAGCGGAAGAGATCTCAAGTATCGCGCATCGCGGTGCAATTGCCGCTGTCGATTGGGTGGATAGTTTATCTGAAATCGGAGATATTATGGACACAGAGGACAAAGTGGCGCTCGTAAAGGCCTCCTATGCCCCGTTGACCATATTCAACTTCTCAGCGCGCACTGCGCAGAAGACGAAGAATCCCGACATTCTTTGTCTATGCAGCTACTCATACGTGCCTAGGAAACTGCCGCCGGAGTTTAGCGCTTCAATGTAAGCCACGTTCTTCTGAATCTGACTAAGTCATTGCTTTTAGTCATCTGTCGAACACGCTCATTGACAGAACACTGAACGAGTTGGTAGGGCCGCTCAGGAAACTCAACCTGCGTGACGAGGAGCTGGTTCCCCTCAAGGCAATCATTATTCTTAATCCCAGTTAGTTTTAAAATTATCCTCCCTGTTAACTAACTGGGCTGATGTATAGATGCCAAAGGGATCTCGCCGGCTGCTCAGCAGCAAGTGTCTGACCTGCGCGACAAGGTGCAAGACATGCTCTCCGAAATTGTGAAAGAGTTGCACCCGAGCCAGAACGCGTCATCACGCTTTGGAAAACTACTGCTCCTGCTGCCCACCATCTCGGCTCTTTCCGGACTCATGGCTGAGACCATGCAGTTCAACCAGGTGTTCGGCAACCGACAGAGCAGCGATCCGCTTCTCCACGAGATGTTCGGAGATGTCAAGCTGGAAGAGCCACTGATCTCGTCGACCGTCAGCTCACCCCTGTTCGAGAACCCAGCGGAAATCAGTCTACAGGTAAGACACGATCGAAAAACAAATGAAGAGTGCGACAGGCTCTCCAGTCGATCAGCCCGCCGACCTTTACGCGCGTGCCAGCTACGAGCGCCGTGGAGAAGGTGGACAACTCGACACAGACTGAGGTCTACGACGACTGCATCTCACCGCCAACCTCTCTTTGCTCAAATTCCCTATTACAGGGCAACTATTCACCGCCTAACCAGGTAAACATGACTCTGGATATTTAATCCTTGACCTTGCAAACTTTATAGTTCACTCAGAATTCGTTGAGTCCATTCAATTTGCTCGACGACGACTGGGAAAAGGTGGATAACCCACTGCCATACTCTCCTACGCCGCCTTTCATGGACAACAATCTTGGCTTAGACACGGGTGACATGTTTGACATGCGTCTTGGTGGCCTTATGGAGTAGATTGACTGGTCAACATTCCGCTATGCCTATCTTCTCTTACGCTCAATTATCTATATTCCTCCATGGCAGCAAATGTATTATATTCACTTTTCACTCATTCAGGTTTCAATTCAGTTTTATGTCCACGTCCTTCTTAATGCTTAGGCACTCACAGCTTCCTGTGACTGCTAGATGATGTTAGATGAAAAAAAATGATGTTCTCACGCTTCCCTCCTTCACAAGTGTTTCCTTAGCACACGACTCATAATCTCTCTCTTCGATTCTTGGCCTAATTGCTTGTCCCAGACTGTAAGCTCTCTTACCACTATACATATATCTAATCAGATTTTACAAGAGATATTGTCGGTTATGCGTGCCTTGTTATGATTCCGTGCGTTTCCTGAATAACGCGCTCTCTAACCTGTAGCTTTCCGAGTGTCTGTTAGATTCGCACTCCTCATTCCGTGCTCCTCATGTCCTCATCTTCCCCATATAAATAGATGTATATCTCTTTTGACATATTTATTATAGAGCCGCTCTTCTACAAGAGCTACTTGTTGTGTGAAAGAACCTCAAAGGTTTCCACCGCCAAATAAATTTTTATACAAGTAGCTGCGTGTGCATATGTGTAGAGCGTCACTGCAACTATTTTGCACAACACGCATTGCACTAGAATAGTTGCGGTGGAAATGTGTATTGATAATGCGTGACGCACTTGTGCAAGTGGAGGAAACGTTATCTGCGACCATATCATTGTGGGAATCGATGCTGCAGTCTGTCAGCTGGAAACTTTAGAATGCTGCTGATTCGCCACTATGTTTCATGGACATTGGAGTGTGGACATGTCAGTCCTCTGGACTCGGGGAGAGAAAAGGTGAGCAGAATTAGAAATCAGCAATGAAAGGAAGGGTATTATTTCTCTAATCAATTGTGACGAAGGTACTTACAAAGGATCTAATGAAGTGGTCTTTTTGGTAGAATTAAGTGTTTATACATATTATTCCTGAGTCGACCAATGGCTCCATGTCGAATGTGAAAAGGCATTAGGAATCGCTTTCGCACCCGAGGAAACCACTTCCCAGCTTCTGTTATGGTCTATAATCCAATTCTGAACTAATCTCCACTCCCTTCTTGCCCAACAAGCCTAGTAGTTTACGAGGTACACACGATAATGTTCAGTGACAAATATAAGTGTAGATCAACTGCGTTCGGTGCATTCAGAATCATACGTCATTGGTCTTTGCTGTCTTCTGTTCCCCGCTCGTTCTTTGTATATCGCCATAGTGTAAACCGCTCCCGTCCTCTGTGCAACAGTTCAAATTTCCGGCGCCATTTACCTGCCCTAAACATTGTGACTTTTTATTTTCCTAATCCGTTTGGACGTCGGTCGCAATGTTTGATGTCTACCCATATTTGGTCACGTACTTTCCGTTATTATGCATACACTGTCAATCTCAATTACAAGCCCACTCGTCATTTTTTGTGCACTTATATCTGAAACCTGTCCTATGCTCTCCTTTGCCCCGAATGACCGAGTGCTTGTTATTCTGGCTTTCGGGTTGTTCGAGGTTTGCTCACGTTTGGAGTGGAGCAAAGATCTTTCTCTCTTCTTTGTTCGAGTGTGCCGTGATAGGACTGCAGTTTGTAGGAGACCACAAAGCACTGTGGCGTCGATAACCAAAAGCATATCCGGTTCATAAGGAGTGCAAATGTACAATTCAGTGCATCTCATGTCATGCTATGTAACTCGTCTCTTACAGCCGGTAGGAATATCTTTATCTATATTGCAGTGGTTCTATTACTGATTATATCGGCTACAATTGTACCCACTGTCACCTCTGAAAATAAAAAAAGAGAGCAACAACTGCAGTCAGGGCTGCTCTTGACGTACATGTTAGGAGATAGTGCATTTGGTTTGTTGATAATCATTAACACATTCCGGCGTCGTAAGAAGCTTGTCGCGTCTTTACAGCTGATAATGAAAACGTAGTATCACTCTAATTGAGTTTGACAAGTTCGCAACAAACAGGAAATAAATGAAAGTGTGCTTCGAAGCCATATGTCTTGCAAATTAGGGGCAAAAAAAGGGTGGCAAAGGCTAGGAAGAAGACAACCCATAAAAGCGTGAAGGATAAATCGCAGACTTGTAGCTCATAGCTTTAATGTATGACGATAAGCGTATAGATGCTTAAAAATGCATGTGCGTAACATAATCTCCACTAAAAACACTCCATTCAGATTCATTTTATAGAAAACGGGAGAAGAAGAAGTCTTCAGTAGAAAAAACCCTGCGCTGTGTTTAGAAATTCGGACATGTTTATTGGACGCATATGTATATACAGGACAGGATAGGGACTATGTCTATTTTATACACAAGGCACTGACTGAAGTTGAGGCACTCGGTGAGCAGTGTGAATTTGAGCTGAAATCGAGATGAGGGATAGAAATCGGGACTATGTAGACGGACACTTAGAAGAGAGTTCACCGAGAGGATAGAATGTGTAGCTTATAGTTCTGAGTACGTATAGTTCTGAGTGTTATTTGAGTGCGGAGAGGATCCGAGGGTGATAAACTGCGGCAACGTTGACGACCATGCGAAGATCAGAGCAGTCGCAGCCGATGACTCGCGAAGCGGTCAGCATATCGAGTGTTTCTCCAAGAGGGCACAGCTCGTTTTGTCGTTTCTCGTCTAAGAAGCAGTTATAAGTGAGAATAATGCGGCGATAGGTACCGTAAAGCAGTTCCACAAGTGAGATGGACTTCGAGAGTATGGAACTGAGGTTGTCTTCCAAGAATGAAATCAAGAATGCTGTTGCGCATCCCAGTTTGTAGAGGTCTACAAACTGTTCCAGTATTGACACGACAACTTCGCTGGGCGATGTTATTGGGGAGCATGTGACATTCCCACGCTCGCTGGCGAGAACCTGTAAATCAAATGAAATTATTGCGTCTGAGAATGTCTACTAGAGGCTACAATTTTCTGATAGGCGCTTTACTTGGAAAGGGAAATTGGGCATATAAGAGGCAGGACATTTTTTTGCCAGCAGTTATATCAAATCAAATATAGAGCCTCATTTGTAATGTGGAAGAGATGCACCAGGGACCACTTTAGTGCTGAGATTCTACAAATATTTTTTGAAATTTTTGAAATAAGGGCAAAAATGCCTTTTAAAGCTCAGACATAAATTCCACAGACATTCTTACAATTCTTACTATGTAGGTATGCTGAGGCAATATTATCAAACGACGCCCTTACCTTCACTGAGAAATCACTTGTGTCCGCCAGAATGAAGATGGAAGCATGTGAAGATGCACTGTCGTTGGTCAGACCCATTTGAGGCACATCACTTGGGGAACTTCCAGCATCACCGGCGTCAGACGAGTTTGGAGAGGGAGTACGAGGGGTGAGCAGACCAAACCTAACCTCTTCGCTCTGTCGCACATGGTCGATTATGGTGGAATAGACGTCTGACATGTTGACATTCGTCTTGTCGATCCCGGACAGGACAAAATGTTCGGAGAAGGACGGGCACACCCCAGCCAGAAGGGACATTCCGAGGTTTAAGTCTTCTGCTGGCCGAGCGTTGGAAACCGCGGAGGAAATTCCTATCTCCGTTGCCGACAAGGAACCACTTTGATTTTCGATGACTTCCACATTGTTGTACGAGAGACGGATGCGATGGTCCGGGACCTCCTCATCCTCGAAGCGGACAAGTCGACGTTCGAACTGCAGAATCCCATCATCTTCTATAAGTTAAGCGGCTACATGAATGTACCACGGTGCAGTTACCTGGCGCTTCAAGGATGCTGCAATGAGGGACTCCACCTGACGGGAAGTCGACGTTCACGGAAATTGGCGACGTTACAGCAACGGGCTCCGTTTTTGGAACTGCTTTTACTAAAGATAATATATGAGTTGGTGAGACGTCAAAGTGGTCACAAAATAAGGAAAATAAGGATAGTATTTCGTGAAATACTAAGCATAAAGCTAAAGTTTGTTTGATACCTCACAAGCAAAACACTCCCTTTACGGTTGTGCTTCTGCTTCTAATGTTAATTCTACGTAAGTCTTGCATAAGTGCCAACTCCACATACCTGAAGTATCGTCATATGACACCGATGAGCAGCGAATAAAGTAGGAGAGCACGTAGATGAGCTTGGTCACCAAGACGACATCCTCTCCAGCGATGACAGTTTTGGCGTATCTGTTTCCAACACCGATACTTCCACATATTTCGAGGTATTGAGCAAGGAGACAATTGTATGGAGGTTTGAGATCCTTATCAAGGAGGTTCTGCAAAGAGAATGCTGATTATCTTCTTCGTATTCGAACAATGGAAGCCTATTGCTGTATTGTGTATGTGTTTTACAACAAGGTTACTGATGGAATGTGCTGGTGATGCTCGTACATCTTAGCATAACTTACTTTTCCCATTAAGAGATCATTTATATTTGAGCAAGTCGCAGGTGAGTTGACACTCGCTACCCACGAGACATGATTCATCAAGACACATGACAGTGTTGTGGAAATGAAACTGAAACAGAGCGACTAGGTGACCAATAAAGAAACTCGTAAACATACTATTTGGAAGATTTTGTGTCATGAGAGCTGACGAGCTCTGCTAGCGTAGAGCAGAATTTCCGAGCAGTTTTCTCTTGCGCTCCTGTGCTGCTGAGCCCCATCCATACAGGGACAGCAATCCGAGGAGCGTTGTACATAAGGCAGAAGAATTCACAGAATGTGTTCCAACCCTTAAGAATTCCAGTGGCCATGGAACGAGAATGACAGAGCCTACCTCATAGATAAGTGAAAGGAAGTATGTTTTGGAAAGCATAGCCTTGGTGACTTGAGCTTCGAGCTTCGTTATCTCATCCTCGATTATGGGAATGTGTGTGAAGGTAAAGTCTCGGAGTGCGTCAGGGACCAGAACAGCGATTCCTATTTGTTTTGCATTTTCGCTGTCAGTCGCATTGCTGCAGCAACTGCTGAGTCGGCTTCTGCTGTACGAATGTTGCAGTCCTGAAGGCTCTATGTCTCTTTTTGACTTTTCAAAATTGCCTACCTTCTTCGCAGATGCTTCCCTTTCGTGACATGTTGAGTCGCCTTGATCGGGAAAGTCTGTGTGGTGAAAACATGACCACGTCCTCGGTACTATCCGGTGATAGACCGCCACTCTGGATTGACTCATGCCGCAGGCGGGAGAACATTTCGGGTGGATCGGGGCACGAGAGTGAACTGCGCTTTATCTTTGGCGACAACGATGAACTGTAGATGGTGTCTGTTGAGCGGAGGCTCCAGTAGTTCGGGTCCGAGTCGCTGCTGCGGCTGTCTACCATCACTCTTTGAAACCTGAAGATACTGGTAAACTTTCTGGATTCATTGTGATGCTTTCCAAAAGGTCTTTGCTGTTCTGCGATCTGGGAACTACATATGTGGACTGTTGGCGTGTATCAGTATTGAAATGTTTGCCCTAATCACCCTAACTTTGATATAATAGGGTTTGAGAACTGATTCTCTACATGGGCCATTCAAAAATTAGATCAATAGATCCTACGGACTTCAGGAGATATTCTATTTTAGCTCCCCAGAGCATTTTAGTCCCATATAGAAACGGCATCTAGGAGAGGTTCTTAAAAATAATGTTCCATATTCTATATTTTCTATAAATATTTGGCTTACCTCTGTGGTCCTGTTCCCTTCGACAGCGGAAATACTTTCGTCAGCATAATAGCATTGCTGAAACAGACTTTATTCTCTACCCATTTAGACTTTGACTACCTTAAACGATGAACTTTCAAGGCATCTGTCTTGGCTGGGAGGAACGTGGACCCGAATATTAGCTGTGCGGTTCCGGCGGCGTCGGCCTCATGGGGAAGTAACTGCAGGAACTGTTAACAGCTTCAATGATCTAGCCCGCCTACTTGGTACTTTCCACACTTGGAAAGTCTTCCGCTGGTGGGCATGCCCGGTGTGACGGGAATCACCGACTTCGTGTCGAAAAGCAAACGGTTTGAAGAGTCCGTGAATACCATGAAGCGAATATCGCTTTTTGATATTTGGCGCTCACGTGTTACGCTGAAAGAACGAAGTATGGGTAATGTAATGGTCGCGCTACTGAAGTACCAGAATTCTGAAACAGTTTCGTCTATAGATGCCAACGGCTGTCTGCCTTCCACTGTCGACACCTTGCGCCTCGAAGTGTTTCCTCCGGAGAAGAAGCTTCTCACCAGAGACATAGACGATCTAAAGTACGCTTGTACGTAAGAACAATGCACGTGGTGCTCACCTTCGACTAACTCCACTCTCCATGGTTACTTTCTATCGTTTTCCCCAGTTGCAAACAGTCATACTACGACGGGTGCTGCAGCGCACCGTACGGTGCGAGATTAAGCGTATAGCTCTTATCTGTAACCCGAATGAAACTGTTCAATGAAACGACTTGGAAGTTTAAACGACGCGCCCGAGTAGAACGAAGGAACGTTTGGAGGTCATCAGTGTGGAGCGAACCGATTTTTTGCTCCATTTCCGTAATGAATAATTAGTTACTAGCTGAGAAAGCACGGCTTACCGGAGCGCAAAGCCTTAATGCAGCGGATTGGCGGCCAGCGGCAGAGAGCAAAAAAATCCATGTCCATGTTGCAATTAAATGCCGCCGTCCGCCGCGATAAGCGCGTGGTCGGAGAACAATAAATCGCCAAGAGGTGTGGTGTAGCAGCTCAAGTCTGCGCTTGCAATAATTGGCAAATAAACGGTTTGCACGCGTTACGTTTTGGATTAGTGCACATTGTTCACGCGCATTGAGTTGCCGTCGATTCGCAACGGCGACGCGCTCGCCCTCTGTTATTTCTCGTCTGCTCGCCGATGCTCGTGCTGCTGCCCACAGTTTGCATCTCGTTTCCCGTCTCGCGCGGAATGAGATAGCAAAGCAGACATTGTCTGCGTCTCTCAGCCAGCACAGGAGCGCGCGCCCTCGATGGGAGACAGAGAACGCGCGTAGATCACATGATAGGCACAGGCGCCGGAACATGGAAGCCAAGTGGAATGGGGTGTTGCATAAGCGAACGGCTTGGCGAACGACCGTCGATCTTGGTGACAAACGCAAAGGTCATGTGTAGTGCAGTCGTCTGTGCGGCCAGACATGGGAGCATTCCTCGCCGAAGTGCACCGGAAGTGCAGATCGAGGTGCGATATGATGGCGGCGATCGTTGTACGAATGGTAATCGTAGATGGACTGATTGCAGACGAAATGTTTGGATATGCGCATCACATTTGCAGAGTTTTTAGGCGGGCTGGGTGCAGCAACGGAAGCGATGATTCACGTTGGCAACAAAATTGTGTAATGAATTTTAACGAAAGAGAATGGTTCCATCGAACACTTGAAGTACAGCGGATTAACAAAGGTTTTCAATAATTAAGGGACACTCATACGATAACATAAAAGCTCCAATGGGTAAGAGGCAGTTTCAAGATGAAGAAGTCAGATTTCTGCCAATCAGAACTCTGTGATTGTCACCATAAAATTTATCTCTTCCGTTGTTCATTGATATTCCGTCACTTTTGCTCTTTTATTAATGTACTTTATGAAAAAAGGGGAAGCACTCAGCCGCTGTCACTTCTACCGGCAATGACATCACTTTGTCGACCAAAAACGGAATCGCCACGAGAATAACCAAAATTTTGTGATCAACAAGAAACAAATCGGCAGCGATTTTATGAGAAGAATGCCGAAGAAAACGTACATAAGCATAATGGGTTAAATGGGCAAGCAAAATGAACAGTAGAGTGAACTATCAAGTCAGGAATATCATCTGATGATAACGTTGTTGTTTTGGTTTTTAATTCTCTTTGTTGCCTCGTTTTTAGGCTAAAAGGGGAACCTCCGGTAGTTATCATCAAAGGAGTTTAACTTTTGAAATAAGATTGTGATGAAACGCGAGCAAGAATCATTTAAATAACATAAAAATGTGTGATCCAAAAGGCCCTCAATCAAAAGGCAACGGTGACTCCTTTTCAACATTGTCACCCTTTATAAGATGCAAAAGTAAAGGTAGCACTACTTTAATGGTAGCGGCACTCCACTATTATCTCATAGGCAATGACGTTGTGTCTACGCTAGTACATGAAAAAATAGAAGAAGAATAATTGCTGACTTTTGAGATGTCTGTCAAAGCGCACAGTCACCCATCTGTACTCGTCTGCTGTCTCTAACGCCGCTGTCGCGAGGCACTCAGAATCGGGGAGGGTGAATAAAAGCGCGACGTATTCGCTCGTCATCACAGTGGTCCGGAGTCGGCGGGTTATCAGAGCCCATTGAACTTCACCCCGTTGGCATCACTTGACCATTGTTTTTTGTTCTATGGAGATTCATGATCAAATGAATTTCATCAGGAGGCTTTTTTCATTTTAGGGATGGAGTGACTTTCGTATCTGTGTTTTACCGTACTTACCAGCAAAAATGGTGTCTTAAACGTCGAAAGTTGCACTTGTTTCTAGAATTTCGATAAACTATTATGAAGAAAACAAAAATAACGAGCGATATTACTCCATGCGAGTAGTACACAGACGGCCAGCCGAAGTTTGTGC
>KN172922.1:110220-125935 GCA_000757755.1 Steinernema glaseri
AGAGGGTGAATAAAAGCGCGGCGCATTCGTTCGTCGTCACAGTGGTCCGGAGTCGGCGGGTTATCAAAGCACATTGAACTCCACCCCGTTGGCATCACTTGACCATTGTTTTTTTCCACACGCATAGCTTGGGCTTCATATTGATAGGTTAACATGCAAAATCATGCGTTATATACTAACTTAAAGGCACTTGTAACTTTTATCGAATGAGACTGCTCCGTTTTTAGGAGCGAAACTAATTTTTCAGCCTGAAAAATATATGAGTTCCCAGCTCTGGAACGGTGAGCTTTGATGTGGCGAATATGGTGCAAGAAGGTGCGTCGCTTTAGCTAGACAGAACAGGATTCCATTCCGTAGATCTCCCACTAATAGTTTCTTATGTGGCTAATAAACCAGATAAAGCTGCGTCGAGAACAAGTTCGGTTAATTGCTCCCGCAATCATTAAGTTTCCGTCTTCAACTGATTTTCTCACAGTGTGGAACAGCACAAAGGTTTCACGAACCCTTTTTAACTAATTCCCACAGACTCTATAGATTAATTTAAAGTCAAGGAGCGAGCTATCCTGCTGGTGTTATTCAGTTCATACGTCTGTGTCTCATATGTAATGCTGACCCAGCTCCGATGGGTCACTTATTATTAAAGACAACAATCGGAAGTGCCAAAAAACATCCACGTGAGAAGATTCCTCGCGATCATATCGCTTTTTTTGGTGAAACGCGTTCTCTTCCGACCCATTCCATCATGGATAAGCGAGAAGACGTTCAAATCCAGTTTCCATCCGCGCACGTCCCGCATAAACCGCTCAGCGGATCGGCTCTCCTGAAGCAACCGTCGCCCGGATAGATCGATCGAAATCCCATTGTACAGATATCCCTTGTTGCGGGCGGAGCTGAATGAATCAGAAAGGAGAAGAGGCGTAAACGGGTTTTCAGGGGGAAATTTCCGGTCCCTCCAAAGCCAGCTGTTGTGGCGATCTTCTTATCCAGGAAAACGGTCAGTACCCGTCGCCTTAAGTTGATAGGATCCCATGTCGATACTTTCTGCACCATTGCCCGCGGTGGAAAGGTCAGCCGTGCTGGGTCCATCCAGTAGATCCGGTTGCCGGGTTCGCGTTGACGTCTCTGAACAATGTCATGTACGACCTATAAACTTTCACTCTCGTCGCGGACTAATTTTGTTGTGATGTATGTTCCATAAGTTCCGTGGTTTCTGATTAAATTCCGATGCTATCAAATGACCTCTACTAAACATAATTTTTTCTAACTATTGCTAGATAGTGTGTTATGGCAATTCGTTAGAGATGTATTCTTTTTTAATTTAAGCGAATGATGCTATTTAATCTGTTGTTGCTTCCTCTTCTCTCTAAGGAAGTGCTCTTCCGATATCTAAACGCTATAATATGAAGAGTAACCCCATTACGACAATCTGACTCACAGGGATAGGGGAAAGTCCACAATAGGCGGAGATTAAGTACCTGTTCAGAGAAACATGATCAGTAATCAAGGTCAAAACTAAATAAGCCAAATTCGCATAAGGGGAATATTTTCGATTGCTGATTATTCTCAGAGTATGGGCGTGAGAACGTCTTATTACGTGCATGTCACATTGAACATTCCTCCAGATTATGTCAATCGTTAAGGGTGAAATGAGGGGGTGTCCCCATTGTACACATGCCACTTACTGCCGAAAACACTTCACATTTCGATTGGTGGACAAATCGAAACTAGAACCGCCAATGTGGATCAACAAATACGTTCACCATGCTTACCGCCCAACGAAGCTGCCAAAGAGTTTGTGTGTGAAGAGGTAGTCCCATAGCTTATCTTGTAGTCGGTGTACCTACTCCTTTGAAGCGCATTTCACTGGACGAACGAGACCATTAATATTTGGAGCCATTTCTTGGGCTTCCTGTACTTCTCCTGGTGTCAGATATATAACAATTTCTACCGCCTGCCCAACATCCATGCTGCATCATCAGACCACTTGGTGTTCACCTTGTCTACACTTGGGGCACAGGTACGCTGTCTCTAAGCACGCTGTCTTCGATATTTCCGATAATTTTAGATATGCATGATCCTTTCGGCATCATACCACACCTTTGGTTGCTCAAGCGAATGCGAAAGGAATCGCTGGTTGAAATTTGACGTTTTTGGCATCTCCGCAGGCCTTATAGGAATGTACCTCTCGGGTATTTACACAGCATTTCTATGTTTTGAGGTAAGTTCCGCCAAACTATACTCCGCCAAGGTCAACGATTCTCAGGACTGGTTATCAAATTACCTGTGTGCTCTGCTTGTTCTGTTCATCTTCACGATGTACATTCCGTTCCAAAAAGAGAAGTTCGACAAACAGCTGCTGGGCAGCCGTTTTGGATATCTTCACTTGACGTATTCCTGTGTGATTACTTTTGGACTTTTGCCCACCGTTCATTGGGTTATTCTTCACGGAGGACTGGATAATGACCATGTGTCGGTGAGTTGCTTTATATACGCTTACGGGAAAGATGCCATATCGTTCAACGTTATTGTAAAAAAGAAATTTCCAAATGCTATTTGATATGAAACAAAAACAGCGGTCAAGTTAACGCCAACGGGGCGGATCAATTTCAATGAAAACCCGCCGGCTCCGGACCGCTGTGATGACAGACGAATGCGCCGCGCTTTTATTTACCCACTACGATTCTAAGTGCCTCGCGACAGCGGCATGAGAAACGGCAGACGAGTATAGACGGCGCAGTATGTGTTTGTCTTCTGTTTTGACAATGACAAATTTAAGAGATGTGAATCAAAACACTTATATATAAGCAGTGGTGGTCCACTCACGGCATTCATCAAGCATACAAGTTGGAAAGTACATAACGTCGAAAATCGTGTGCTCCTATTGTACTGAATCTTTTAGACATGGCTCCCCAATATCATGGTCCTTTACGGACTCATTGCGATTGCGTTCGTCTTCTACGTTTCACTCATCCCGGAAAGACTATTGCCAGGTACATTTATCAATAAATTTTTAGTTTCAAATCACCTCTCTCAGGCGTATTCGACGTAGTCGGTTGTAGTCACCAGTGGTGGCACGTCTTCATCCTCGCAGCAATGGTCTGGTGGCAGCAAGCGGGAATGGAGCTGTTGACCTACCTCCGGCTCACAGGCAACTCGTGCCAGTTGATCGTTGAGCAGACGCGCAATATAACCAACATCACGTCGAGCCATATGTTCACTAGATGAACAAGAAGTCTTTCAAATTATTAGTAATGATTCAGTAGCTGATCTCTTTTTGCTCAATTGTTTAAATGTATTTATGTTACCGACAGAGAAATAAAAGCGTTAGGCAGAGAAACACTTATTCTTGCAGTCAACAGAGCAGAAGGTCTCTTCGTTCTTGACGAGGAACTTCTCATGAAGCAGGGACTTTAGACATTGCTTGCAGCGGAAACACTTGGGGTCGCTGTGCCAGTTCATGTCCTTGTGGGACACTCTCTGCATCTCGGGGCCTATCTTGTTCCGACATGTGTTGCACACCTGAGCATCAACGTTAGAAAACAAAGTTTGCAATGACCCCTTACTCTAGCAAACTTGTTCATGTAGCAATTGATGCAGTAGGGGTGTTCGTTCTTGACCAGATATCTGTGACCTCCAAGCTGCAGGTCGCAACCGAAGCACGAAAAGTGCTCGAAGTGCCAGGTCTTTTCCTCGGCGAGGGTGTACTCGTTGGCGAAAATGAGTTCGTCGCAGCCGAAGCATCGGGGGTACATTTTTTCGGCGTAATGCCGACCGCAGTAGTACTCATTGTCTTTGAAGAAGTAGAGCATGTCCACCAGAAGCTGTTCACAAGTGGCGCATCGGAAGCAATTCGGGTGCCAGACTTCCTAAAAATGTGCTCTAGATATCTCTATTGGTAAACAAGGTGGAAGGTAAAACAAGAATTCATTATTTTTTTCAAAAATTCCAGGCAATCTAAGAATATCCCATCTGCATCTTATCTTTGGTGGTATCCTAAGCTTAAACGATAGAAGTTTCATTACGGAAAATTGAAATCCGCTTGGAGTTCCACTTCATTAAAATGCAAACAATTAAAACAGTTCGAACTTCTTTGACTTATGTAGTTCAGTATGTAATCGTAACCACTTACATTTCGTTGACCATGGTCTGTCACAACGCCGACATCGCCGTGTTTCATGTGGGATCCACAACTGTCCCATCGCTAAATAAGTTAAGCTAAGATCGTATGGACACTAACTCAAACAAACACATGGTTGATTTGAAACGTTCGCCGCTTCCGTCTGAGTCCCTTGTGCGGTGGATTGCGGAGGAGCATTGCATTCAATGACTTGGCCAATACCCACAACGTCTCGCTTCACCTTCTCTACGAACTTCGAGTGCAGCTGGACGTCCTCTGGAGAGGTGATTGATACAGCGGCTTGTGCGTCGCAGTCGTGAACGGGCAACTGATAGGCCAATTTTTGACGTCGGTTAATTTCTCCCTCCGTTCCAGCGATGGGCCTCTCGCTCTCCGGCAAGCATCCGAAGTACTTCAGTGTGAGGTTAGCGTCGGCGGAGGGTGTCCATGTGTAATTGTTCGTAGCTCGATGATTACTTAGTCTGGACGAAGATATAGAGGCGGCCCTCTGGGATTCCACGGAAGCCTCGGACACACTATTATGAATGGTGGATTCCTAAAAGAGTAACTTACTTAAAAGTAAAAACATTATTTGCAAATAAATATCCAAATAAGTTTCACGAAATAAATCACAAATCGCATTCCTAATGAACATACCGTATCGCAGATGTCATTGCTGATATTTGCGTTGTTTTTGTGGCTCGGGTCGTAACGCGGCCCCAAATTCAAAGAAGCACTTCTTTCCGTAATGCTCCGCATTTCCTCCTGTGACGAGAACGACGACCTGTGGTCAAAGAGACGACCTTGAAAACGGCTGCGATTACGCTTTGCTTAGGCCAAAACAATACCTACCAATTATCCCTCTTCCGCCGTCGTGGTCCTCGGCCAGTTGAATGTCGTGCTCGTCCATTCGACAACGGCATCTTTTGCACAATTTTCTAAATTTAAGTTCACTTTTTGTAGACAGACATGATGTTGCGCACCTCCAATAATGCAGATCCAGACCCTCACAGTTGCATTTGAGGCATGGAGAGCCGGCACCGAAGTCATGGGAAAGGACGTGCTGGAAAGGCTTTCATGGCGGCTCTGTGCCAGGGATACATATGAGCGTACCTGTGATTTTTGTTCCAGTTGAAATATTTTGGGCGTCAGCGATCCGACGGAGGCTGTCATTGTGGCTCTGAAATGTAGCAACGGTATGCGCGGCGTACAGTGCCTTCGATCGCCGAGTGACGCAACAGAGACAATAACCCTTGTGCACGGCTGAAAATCTCGCTCAAGTAGGAATAATAACGAGGCCATCGATGCCGAACGGCTCGTCTCAGATGGGCTGCATGCGATGCGCGGCGATGAGTCAGCGGCTCGCGATAATATCGACGTCGACAAGAGAATAGACGATGTAGGACACGGCTAACCGACGGGCTTGCGAACTTTGTAATTAAGGCTCAGCTGCGTCCACAAATGGAGAAGACATTGGTGCTGGCAGTGCACCCAATAGACCCCGCCCGGAGTGTTATCATCGCTCTTTGTGGGACGAAAGGGAAGACGGCAAATCGGGTGGGAGGATGGTGAGTCACAGTTCTTCCTCAGTTACGGGCTGACGTGTAAACAGTCATAAATTTGTTAGGCAAATATCGTTGACAAGTGCAATAAGAGCCCATAATATGTGTTTTTTCTTCTTCTGTATGGACAAAAGAGTGCTTGGAATACGATAATTAAAATACTGCAAAAAATGGACGAAATTGGACAGAAGTCCATGCGCATAAAAAATGTCAGCAGCTGCGCCTCTCTGCAAATAGCATTCGTTCTTCCTCTTATTCAAACAGACGTTAGGGAACGTACCGCCCAGAATTCAAGACACGTTCCATATGCATGGGTTCAGTGATTGGCAGCAGAACAGCATTGTGTACCTAAGCCCTTATGATTTTTGATGGCAAAGAATCTTGCAGAAATGTGTGGACCAAAACAGCTACGGGGCTGTTAGCTCACTATCCTTGAGAATGTTGAAACTTTGACCACTCAACAAAATTAGAAATTTGGGCATTTGAAGAAGCTGCTGGGGGTTCATCGTTTTTCATTCTGTTTACGCGATGCATGTACGCCCACGAGTTAGCAGTAATCCCATTACGCAGTGGGTCTATATCTTTGTCTTCAAAAAACACCTGGTTAAAAGTTAGAGCTCATGTTGATTTTACTCTATACAATTGACTACAATATGAATATAAAGTGTATGACAAATTTTAGTACAAAAACACATCGTCGCATCAGCTTCACAACTCATACGGTTCCTTGCACTTCCGAGAAACGATGTAAAATCCTTCCGTATTCAGCCGCCTGCTGTTGCTCCACGAGGTAAACACCTGGGCCCACGTGGTCTTTGATTTTCTCGGCCGCATTGCTGTCCTCGAACTCCAGCACAACCATTTGCCCTTTAAAGCGGAGTATTAAAAAGCAAAATATAGAGATGTCTTACCGGTGTACTTTGCGAACGTTTTTGTGTTGAATAGCGACTTCAGTTCGCCCTTTTTGATCTTGATATCTCGACAGTCCAATAGCTGGAGCTGCTCGGACAGCATGTGGGTGAGTTTCACAGTCCGACTGTAGAAAGCCTCAAGCTCTTCCTCCGGATTCTTAGTGCACAGAACCATCGCTTTTTCTCCATTATAAATGCGGTTTGTACAGGAAATGAGTACAGACGTCGCATTGTCGACGTTTAGCCCACATGTACCTACAGCTTCGGCTATATGAGGAACAGCCAAGGGACCCTTAAATGCCTGTTCTACTGCGTATATAACCCACCCGCTCACCTCGCTGACTGTCTCATAATTGCTCCTATTATCGGCGCTGAAATCGTGGACACGGTTCCAATTATTGTTGAAGGGACTCAAGCCGGCTTGTCTCAACTGGCCTGAATATCGATCAATTAAAGGAAGTTCTTCATACAACTGACTTTCTAAAGAGTCGTAGTAGAGAAACAGTGGTGAGAACTGGATCCGTAGACTTTCCTCGATGGTCGGTTGCGTAACACAGAAGAGGAAGAGGGCGAGACTACTGCAGTCCCGCGTACGGAACTGTTGAGATATGGCAAGGATTGTGCATTCCTTTGTAGTCCTCACAAATACGCTGAAAAAGGGACTCTCAAAATAGAGGTTTTTAGGTCATAAAGCTCAATAGTCATTTGCCGTGCGATCATCAAATTTACAAGGTTAGTAGGTTGATACCTTCCAGTACAAGGTCCAATAACGAATAAACAGTTTTCACATTCGTCGATTGTGATGCTAGCCGACCAGTCAAACAGAAGAATAGTGCAGTTCTAAAAGCAACAGTCAGTTTGAAACAGATAGTCGTTCAACACCAACCTTGCAGTTGTCCACAGTGAACTGCTGTCCGGCAATATCACCATCGCGCTTCACGAGAATGGTGTTGCTCTGGTTCACAAATCTGTACTTGCGCGGATCTGGTCTGTTCGGTTGCTCCCACGAAAACTGCGGTTGAGGGTTCTCATCGGGAACTTGGTATTCCTGGTTGCGTGACTTCTTCCGGAAACAGCACAGCTTGGTCATGATTCCACTGAGCAGAGGAGGCGCCTCACTGCTAGCAGGAGGAGGCTCGACGGGGACGGGTATATTTCCGCCAGGAAGAGGCTGAGTTGTGATGATTCCAAGCTTAGCGGCGATCTTAGGCGGGATTTGATGTACTGTATTGAAGTCGGGGACGGCGATAGTTTGCTCTTCGGGAGCTTCAGAAACGGAAACAGTGGTGTGGATACTATCGCTGGGACTGTCAAGGTCGATGTTCGAGAAGTAGCCAGGGTTCTTCTCTACTTCGCTGAAGATCTCCTCAGTTGCGGTGCGCGAGTATCGCAAGCCTTCAGACGAGTTGGTCGACTGCTCACTGATCTTCTCCTTGACGAGTTCTCCGGGTTCCTCGATTAATTCATCCTCCTCGATCTCGATGATGTGGTCGTCGCTGAAGAGATCTGTGAACTTATCGGATATGCCTGGAGCGCGCTTCTCGTCGGCTAGCGGTGACCGTCTCTCGAAAAGGTCTGGAGACTGCGAGCGGGAGGACGAAGCCGAAGAGGGAAGGTCGACCGATGACGACGATATCGCTGGGGAGGGAGGGTGCTCGACGACCAGCGGTATGACTTTAGCCACCGGAGGTGCCGTTGGCGATTCGTCACGGCCAGAGGGCAAATCGGCGGAGGACAGCGAGCTGGAATCGCTCGATTCACTCAAATCGCCATACAGTTTAGAGCGATGACCACTCTCGCCCTGCTGCTGACGCCGCGCGTCATCTGCCTTATCGGAGGGCGTTGTCATGGATACCAAGCAGATCAGGCGGCCGGCTTACACTACCACATATTCGCGACTGGCTTCGTCGGCCCCAAGCCTGGCGAAACCTATGCTCGGAGATTGCGCGCGTGCGTTCCGTCGCACGCCCATAGAGGCAACGAACAATTTCAAGAGCACGACATTACAACTTTACTCTATACAGTTTGTGGGAGTTGCTCAACGGTGGCAGAAGTTTATGTCCAGTTCTGTTTGTTTGACATGTTTCTGCGAGTTAAGTCATGTATCGTAATACTACGGCTAAGGAGTCAGGTAGTGGATAAGGAGGATGAGAAAAAGTAGTGGATATTCTTGCAAAGAGTCTACTTCCCTGATTACCCGTTGATGTCATCAGTCGTTTGTAATCCGAGGGATTGAAATAAGAGATGTCTGCAAAAACAGAAACATCAAACAAACGCGCATCTTCATACAACAGACCGAATGATCGTGGCCATGTTGGAAAGTATGGGTATATGTAGCTTTAAACATTCTCAATTTCTGGCTACGGTAAAGCATTGCTCTAATAGATCCAGATTGCTTCCACAAATGCGAAAAATTGAGAAACAAATGAGCAGAAGACATTGTTTCGCTTCAGCTGCAGGCGTAGAGGCCATACCCGAGAGACTTGTGCGTCTCATTAGGTAAATATGCTCAAATTGATATCCTTTTTGTCTTTCCGCTGCCCAAGCTCAACTTTCTCATGCATGATTCAAACAATGAATGCGCTGGGGTTTTTATTCTACTGATACCAGTCAGACGTGTCATAAAGCTTGGCAATAAAATCATAACCCATTAACATCAATTAGCATATCTTCACCGTAGCAATGTACGTCTGAGGCTCTTCAATTGCTGTGGTACTGTCCGTGCGCAGTGCGCACTTCAACTTCTCCTTCGACGGCAAGAAAGGCAGCACGGTCAAGAGAGGCACCTTGAGTAGAAACCTGCAATGCTCGTCGTTTATCTTTGCCCTCGGACAATCTCGAACCTGTTGACACAGTCCGGGAATGCGTACCCATCTTTTTCCGCAGCCTTTTCCACGGTTGAGACGTCAGCACGTGACTTTTCCTTTAATCCCCGTTGTCTTCGAGTGGCTCCTATAAATAAGGTGTTTATTTTTGTGGAGACGTCAACGAATGACCTCCAACGGTATTGTCCAAAGCGAATGCGATCAGCCCTCCGACCACCATGCGAATGCGAATTAGCAGGTTGAACACCCTGTCGGCCTCGTCGTACCCTAAACCACTCATCATTGGGCCGCTGATTATAATTACAGCGCACCTGTTGACAGCGGATTCTGTTCAAAATAGTCCGACACGCACAAGCCGGCTATTATAGCGACACCTATGATGGTGACATTGCGTGACAATTTCAGATCGATATACTGAAAGATATGACTAGCACGTAGAAATGAACATGTTGCCTACCTGCAAGTTAGCTAACGCTACGCCGACGATCATGGAGATGCCCATGCCCAGAATTCCGCCGATCATAGCGGATGGCAATGTGGAAAAAGCGGCGCCGACCTTAGTGAACAGACCGAGCACGATGAGAAGGACTCCGGCTACTTGGAGTGTAATTCTGCTGGCCACCTGGAAGTGTACATGGTGAAGTGGAAAGGTCATGGAAATATGACAATCTGTCGACGAATGTAGAAAAATGATGAATGTGGCTAGCTCCGATCCGATCTGGGGTTTTTTGTATAAAAGAGGGATTACGATATCCTTGACAACATTTTTCTACAATTGCGGTAGACACTGATCTGCCCTGTTCATCTGTAATCTTTATCCCACGTTTTTTGGTCCTACCGCTTATGGTTATGTCCTTGCGTCTTAAAAATGTTTTCGATCTTTTCCATTACAATGTAAAGAAGTTGCCTTACTCGTGTTATTTTGAGGACGGCGATATTCTCGGAATACGTAGTTACTCCTACACCAATGCCCATGGCTCCAGCTAGTGCGCATCCGATGCCTTCGACGATGATGGCGCGGTTAGCGGTGGCCGCGTCGGCATGCGGCTCTTCCGACACCTTCGACGCGATATCGTAGTTTCCGAGGCTCTCGATGAGGCATCCGAGACATGACGCAATGAATCCGAGGAAAAGTCCGATGTCAATTCGAGGCATCCCAAATTGGCCTAAACGAAGTCAATGGCCACTTGGCAAATGGAAGACTCGATTACCTGGATAGGGAACATTGACCCACGGAGCATTATACAAAATGTCCAAAGTAGCATTGTTGTCTGTTCTCGCTTCTCCACCCACAGGCTCGATGTCTGTGAGCGTCATGAAGAAACAGATGGCCCAAGCAATGAGCATTGATGTTAGATACTGTAAATACAAATAAAATATACAATCCTAAATAGTATTAGTAGAAGACCTTAAACTATCGTCCTACAGGGAACTTATATGAACAAGGGAACACACACGAACAAAAAACATTTTGATAAATTCAACTTATGACCTCATCTGAATAGTTCAAAGTTCATCTCACTTACCGGAAACTCTCCAAATAACCGAACACGCGCAGTGGCCAGACGACCGTTGCGGATCGTTGGCAACGGCACGCAAACTTCACTTAGGTAGAGGGCAAATATCATTAGCAGCACGTATTCGGCGACTGAGATCCAGTGAAGCTTGGCTTTTTCGATAACAACGTGCACATTTGAGATGCACAGTAAAAAGACGACAGGTGTTATAGTAACTGGTCCCAAGTGTTTGGCTATTGTCCCGACCAAGCCGCATGAACCGACGACGACCAGGAGGAGAGACGCGCAGAACAAACTGCCCGAAATCTGAAATTCTACATTATTTGGTGATGATTGCCATAATTTACTATTTGAATTCTTCCTAGCCACTCTTCTTCTGGCACGTGGTCGTTCATGGTCGATTTGCACTCATAACTGCTGAAATAGGCCAACAGCGGAGGTAGGAATGCAAACGAAGGACCTTGAAGGATGGCAAGCCTAAAGAGTGAGGGTAGGGTTAACGGAAAGAAACTCATGCTCAATTCATGCATAGTGTACTATGATCTCTTTTGAACCAATAAAAATTGCTTTTAAAAAAGTCTCTTAAAGACCTTCACAACACTTTCTTTTAATACATCGTTGTACGACGAGACATACCGTAGTCCCAGGGTACTTTGCAGAATGGTGCCCACTCCGGTAACGACGAACGTCGTGGATATCAGCGTCGCCCTCAGGGCCAGTTCTCCGTCTCCGGCGCACGCTTTCTCGGCGACGATGTATGGCACGACCAGAAGACCAGAAATGCAGACCATCATTTGCTGCAAGCCAAGCAAAAGGGCCGTCGTCTTCTTCGGCACATCGTTGGCTCGGTAGCGCAATGCATAAGAAAAGTCATCGGCGCCACCCACGAAACCCATCGATGAAACCTGTAATCATGGAAACATTTAATCTACATGACAGGGAAGGGACGCGATGGTCGAGACCAAATTCGAAAGCGGTGTTGAATGAGCAAAGCACTAAAAACATGTCGCGAGAGAGAAAACATTTTCCGTGGACTGAATACAGTCACGAAACAGCGTTGCAATTCCGCCCATAGCATCGGAATTCCACGGCGGTGGTTCACCGAAGATGAAAACGCGGATACGCATCCATGTCCGACTAATTGCAGAGAACTTGCTTGCGAGTGTTCGGTCGTCGAGTTCGTCGCTTTCCGGATTTGAAGATACAGACAAAATTGAGGATCCGCAGTCGCGCCTTGATCGCGACGATCAGCTGCTCAAACCTGTTGTGCGCACAGAATGGCATGATGACCGAGTACTTTCCGTGCGCATCTCTTTCGTATCCTCATTAAAATCACAGAAATGGAGATACCCTCTTTACAAAATATAATTGATCTCGACTGGTACTGGAGGGCGATCATGTGCGATGTTCTGGTAATCCGCATACGACATGGGAACAACAACTGGTCCGCGCAACCTTTGGTATCAAGCAGAGTCTAAGCCGGGATTTTGTCAGTCATTAAAAGCGAACGCTTATTATTCAGGTAAAACATGATGTGGGGGGGGCGGTTTATGACGTAACCGAAATATTGACAATTTTTCCAGGTGTTTGATTATTTACACCCCCTTGGGATTTGTGACCAAAGTATCAAGAACACGTCAGAGTGGTTTTAGAACAAGAGTTCAGAACTGGGAAGACTAAAAGGCGCAGAGAGAGTGAGTTCAAGGAACAAATCATTTACACACGAAAACATAAAATTCAAACCGTTTCAATTCATTATAGACAAGGGCTTTATGCTCTCCCGGAAGAACAAAAACAATAATTTGTTTCCGAGAAATTAAGTCCAATATGGAACATCCTCGACTACGATAACATGCCAAGGGCTGAAGACACATAATTATGAACACACGAGCACAGTTGCAATAAAAAAAACATTGTCTAGAATGAGTCCGAAATACAACACACTATTTGGAATGCACAGGTCATGTCAATAGTATCTGTTTTGAGCTGCTGTTCACCATGGAACACGTATCTCTTCACACAGGGTCTTTAGCCTCCCACATATCGTTCCGCCATCACAAGGAGGAGAAAACAATGTCGCCGTCCAAAAACTAGTTTTACTGTTAAAATATTTCTATTTTGCAGTCAGCTATATTCTTAGTTTAGTGACATTGTTTTATGACTTGTGGATAGACAAACAGCCAGTGCAAAGTACGCAGTCGCTGGACAAGTAAACAGCACGTGGTCTTCTGTGGGGGTAGACAGGAAGGGTAGAAGGACTACAGAGCGACAGCAACTAACTTTCCAGCGATTAGAGGGATACGTGAACGCACCAGTCATGGTTGCATTGCTGTAAACGTGTCTGTGTGGCAGACGCTAATGTGGCTGGAATTGTGACGGCTACAAAACGAAAAATTTCTTGCCGCAAGGTCAACCTTTTTCACTTAAGGGGCAGCACAGTACAGGTTAAATAAATATATCCATCTTCACTAGATTGCCAGTTACATTTTTGTACTAGGGCATTTAAGAGGACCTGTAATTGTACAGTATCACGAGGGAAAATAGAAGGCGTAAATGTAAAGGAGAGGATAACAAGGTGTAAGATAGCGATGGGAACCCGCTCTTGCGAATGGCTCTACCTTTCTGTATTTACCAAATGTTTACCACTTTGGTGATTTATGACGGCAAATAGCGTCTCATTCTATTTCCGTTCCATCCTCTAAATATTTTCTTGAGGTTCATAGCCGATCCGACTGTGGGATGTTTCGCAGAAAAATTGTCTTTCTTCACTTTCCGCAAGGTACTTAGATTGACTCGACGTTCTCTTAGTTTTTCTGCAAAAAAAAACTGAAACGAAAAGGTGCGAAATCAGTTCACTTTGACAATTCCACTTCATTCGTTGTAGAAGTGTATGGATCGTTTACGTTTCAATGTGCTTGTCTGCCTTTATACACCTTCGTTCTCCAAGATATTTTCAAAACATTTTGCCTGTATGAAATAAAACCGTTAGTGTTATCTCCCCTCCCGACAATGATACATTTCTGTTCAAGACCATGATCAGTGTCACATCATTCGACCAGCGTTTCTTCATAAAATCTAATGAAAAACCTTGTAGTATAAGAAGTAATTGCAGGGGCAATAAGGACGTTAAGAAACTATCTTCTTAATCTTGGTTATGTGCTTTCTTAGCTGTACTGACAGATAACATACCGCACAATTATTAGAAATAAGTTGCTGGTCAAACAAAGAGAAAACATGGTCCATTGTAGTAGACGGTGTCATCCAATGCAACGCATTTGTCCCCTTGCGCAAGATATATTGGATTTACTCTCCGTTCGTTCACTTGTCCCTGCAAAAAGCGGAAGAAAAGGTAGCACATCAATTGTCTCCAACTAGTTCCAGTTCGCACCACACATCTGCGACAGGAACGCTCAAGAAGGGTGGAGATCATTAACGTCACAATGTCGCAGTCTATTTATAACTATTCGCGCCTTGGAACTGTGGTTTCGGTTTACACAAACACACGAAACCCTGTGTTGAACGATGAACTCTTCCGTTAACTTCGGTCTTTTCTCGCTTTCCAAATTCCTTGAGGTGTTCAGCGAAGAGTTCGACATATGTTCCAGTAGTCTCTAACGAATTCGTGCTTTGTGCTTCTCTTTTGCCTATGAAAATCGAAATGAATTTTCACGCGCAATGTTGCCGGCGACAACTGGTTTCAGAGCCACTTCCGCTAATGCACGTCAAACCCTTACGAGAACTACTTATGTAACACCATTCTGACTCATCATCTTGCTTAACTGTATCCACTACGAGTCCAACATCGCTTATTAACTTTATTTACAGTACTTTGCATATTATGCTGCGTTTCTACATAGAACTACTACCCGTACATAAGACAGAACAATGCTGTGAGATCCACATTTAGATGCGAAGAAGAACGGTGCTCAGACGATTGATGATGTGGGCAACGGCGTACTGACTGGGTTTCACGTCTTGACTGGTGACCGGAGGATTTGTAACAACGTCAAGGCCGTGGATAGGCAGCTTGTAGTTTCCGCGGAGGTTCTTTAGGTGAGGAGAAAGGGATCGCAGCGATGGTTCCAGACCGTTCGCGAGCGGAACTGGGTCATCCCTCATCACCGACGATGACAGCGCCTTCATCTGGAGTTTGTTGTAGAGATCTGAGAGTGAGGTTCCTGCTGAGGGCTGAGTGATGATGGCGAATATGATCGCGACAACTGAACGGGTTCTCATTAACACCGTTTTTCTCGAATCACCGATGACTTACCGAAAATCTGAGAGAGCCGATCACCGCGCATGTTGGACGAGAGGAGAGGCATGTGACTGATCAGCAGAAAAGAAACGAAGTTTATAGACGCATTCTCAGGAAAGAGGCGTTGATATTTAGGTTCACAGTGTAACAGTGCGGTCGATCATCGAATAACGACCGTTTCCGTTCCGAAAATAGACTTCGAGAGCAGCGGTGGAAGCGTGATCTTTGAATCCCTACTAGATACAACAATTGTTTATTCTTTTTTTTTCTTCAATTTATTAAATAGATCGTTTGAATCAGGCAGTAGAACTTTAGGGATTGTGATTATAGAAGTTCTGGAAACCCTTAGTAAAGAGGACACCCGTATTGTCCGTTGATGAAGTTTGGTTGCCGCATTTCGATTTCGACCAAACCTCCCTGAAAATATTTATTCAATACACACTTACTGTTAAGTACCTCTAATGATCGGAAATCACTTTGGGATAGTGGCCGAAGTGGTATCAAATGATTCACTAACAAAAAAATCCC
>KN172922.1:126033-154544 GCA_000757755.1 Steinernema glaseri
AATCCTAATCTTCCCTGTTTTTTTTCCTTTAAGATTACCGGGAATGGATGGAAATGACAATGATGATTTGAGCATCGTAGTAATCACTGATAATTGGAGTTGTATGACATGGCACACCCTTTACGATTAGCTCAAAATATTTCTGTGAGACGTACAAAATTTGATGGCTTTGTTTTTGATTTTAAATTTGAGAAAATGCAACCATGGCATGACCAGCATTGAACACATTGGGTGAAATCACTTACCGCATATATCTTAGGCGGAGGATATCCCGCGTGTTCCATCGCCAATCCCACCAGGTGGCATTGCATTCCATCGTAACAGAATAATACCGTCGGGAAGTTTTTATCATACTTTGCCTCCCGCGCGGCTAAAAGCGACACTTTATCTTATTATCACACACCTGTGATTACTGTACCTCTTCTTATTTCTTGTTTGCTCGCCATAAATCCCTTTGTCGTTACAAGATTCAACGAAGGAAGATTTTTGGAGTGTTGAATGAATGTCCCGCTAACCTCTGAAAAGTCAATAAGCATCTAAAATGCAGATGAACTACTTTACGCCAATCAATAAACTGTGATGGTTTGGCCCTTCCTTGGAACTGTGCGGCTGGGCGGCAGTCGATGAAATTGTACTAAATTACTATGTCAAACAGTTTGCAGCTCTTTGCAGACCTGTTGGAGTTGATGCAGAATCGGAACGTAACGATCATCTGTCGCACTAGTTAGATCGGAGAAGTTGACATGCTCATCCAAATTCAAACGTCCTGGCACATGGACAGAGGGCTGAAAGCATGGAGAGTCGTAGTTGGTTGATCCAGTGTCTAGAACATTATTCTGCTCTGTTTTCGTGGCAACGCTTCTTAAATGAAATCATCACATTCAAACTTTTTCATGTGTTTCTGGCCACGTCTCGCTATTTTGTCCTTGTCTGATAGGAGGATACATATCTGGTACAAGGAAGTGAAATTTTGCCTCATTAATTTCTCCCGTTGGCACTTTTTCAAACCCGATTGAAGATTACCTACCTGTAAAACGTAGACTTCATCTGTAACAGGTTTTCCAGCTTTCTTCCATGCGCCAAGCCCTCCATCAAGGACGCTGACCTTGGTAAATTCGTAAAGCTACAACGATGAAACGTAAGGAGAAAAAGGTACAAGGCTACCTTGAGAAGCCATCGAACTTTGGACGCATACAACATCCCATTGAAAGGGCCGCTACTGTAGACCACGATGTGTTCGTCGGGGAATATGGCCAATCGTTGGAGATATCGTGACACCTCCAGCGGGGTATACAGATAGAACTTCTCTGTCCTGTGTTCCATAAAATCTAACTTAACATCAAATCATTTCTGATTTACCGTCCGGGATATGTTGCACAGTTGATGCTAAACTCAATGGCCTTTGGGATGTGACTGTTCTTATACTCGTCGCTTTTCTGAAATACTTCCCTGTTGTGAAAGGATTATCCAAAGTTGCATACAAAACGCTCTATCCGCTTGTCCAGGTCCTGGTAGTAGGCCTTGACGAAATCTCTTTGATTCATCTTGCACTCTGGGTCGTATGTGGCGTGCAGGATAACCACGTCCTGGAACGGTTTTTAGATAAATCAAAACTTCAAATGTGCCAAAAAACCTTTTTGTTCTTGTCGAGCCATTCTACGTCCACCAAAGGAGGTGTCCCTGGAACTTCGTCGAGATACTCTTTACCATGCCAACGGCGATGAGCCGAAGCCGTCATGTTTAAATGGGAGCACAACCACTGTTATTGTTGTTTACATGTCGTTCGTGTACAGTTCGTGGCGGGACCACCCATACGTGAAAGACGTTCGTGTGACTTTATTGTTTGTGGTTTCATGTGGGGTGTGAAATATAGAAAAAACAGTAAACCTCAGATCAGGACACTGCATTTGCGAGAGCGACCTAAAGTGCGTGGAAGCGGAGCTATGGAGGAAGTGACACATGTGGCGCGGTAGCCCTTGAATGAGCGAGATATAGTATGGGAAACAATGATAGGGGCACCTGCTGTTTGAGATGTATTGAACTGCGAATGAGCAGTGGCACTACATGGATATGGCTACAAGGGGACCACGTGAAAGATCGTGCAAAATAACGGTGGTGTAAAAGAAATCATAGAGCACGTCCAAGATTCAGGGCAACTTTTTGAAAACTTGGACGAAGTAGGGGCACTCATGGAACGGCCGTTTGTAGGACTTAAGTGCTTCCCTACACACTCAAAAATGAACCATAAAAAATGATTCAAGTTCACTTTGAAATAACCAAGTCCTTAAAAACGACATTTTCACTACTACAGGAAAGCCAATAAAGTGATGGTAAGAATAATCTGAAAATATTGGTGACGCAGTGAAAATAGTAAAATAAAAGTAGTAAAATAAATCAGTTTTTGGCATTTGATCAACAGAATGACGCACACGATTTTTCAAAGTACACAGGTGGTAACCTTTCCAGGATTCCACGCGGTGCAGAACAAGTTGCACATGTTGCGCATGCACCTAAAAGATCACTTCCGCGTTCATAGGCTACTGTAGAAAGCGAATGACATATGATGCAGATATCATATGACTCCCCAAAGGAATGACACCATTAATCGTGTGATTTTGCAATGCTGAGGAAGAATTGAATTGAAATTTTTGCACTACAGTTCCCATGATGATGCATTTTTGCAGGTAAGTAAGCTCACTCCTTGCCATTCCTCCGGAAGTTCAACATTTTTCTACAGCTCGCGGTTAAAGGTTATATGCGATACCGAAAGATAAGTTTCACCAGAGAATGTCGCAGGTATAAAAGATGATTATTGGTATTTGATATAAAAAGGTGTTTAATAAAAGATGATGATTGGCGCTGGTAAATGACAATTTCGGGCTAGGTCACGGTATATCTCTGAATTTATAAGTTTTTAAAGTTTTGGGTGCACAACCTTCACGCTATACAATCAAAAATTAATAACGATTTCTTTACTTCTGAAATCGTGATGAGCAAGTCTATTGCTCTATGGATATGGGTAAGCATGGGTTAGAAAACAACAAATAAATCTGCATAGCTAAAGACTACGTGTAGTTTTAAAACGTGGGTATTCTGACGTTGACTGTTCATTGTCACCGACTACGCATGTTCACTTTACAAGTACATTTAATACGTAGCTCAAGAAAAGTTCGCTTTTCTGTTCCCACAGACCCGAACACTACTTTCCTTAGATCTCAGGCAGGTCGCTCCACCTTGTTGAAAATAATTTCAAAGAGCAATTGACTTCGAACTCACATGGGGGTCATACGTGCTGCAGAGTGCCCTCAGCACTAATCACGCGAGCCCGAGCCTCTTTATTTACATCCCCCACCTCTACTGGCGATAAAGAGTTGCTTCCTTCCCTAGCCACTGATCAGTTCTGGCTAGGTCCTGAATAATTCATCTGATTCATATCACCAATTTCCGCGCTTTTCTTTCAGCTGTCCTTTTTGCCGCGCCCCCCGCGCACCGCCGTCGCGAATGAGGTTTTCTGTCTAAAATGCGACATTTGCTTATGGTCACTTATTGCATGCCTTAATCAACTTGCAGCTATTTATAAACGCCATTCGGTTCGGTTGGCACTTCCTCATACCTCACTCTTAATCAACTTTTACAGGGTTGCGCTAGCACATTCCTACAAAAACGGATGCCGATGCCACTTTTCCATTACATCCTCGTCATTTTCGTCGCTATAAGTGCAGTCCTCAACGTGGCAGTATTAATCGCGATCCTGAAATACCGCAAAGTGAATCCTTATTTGAAGGGCTCTTTCTTTACGCTGATCCTGTTCCATGTAAGTTCTTACTGTTCAGCTTATTATCGGGCATTTTGTAATGTCATTAAACTGATCTACATTAAACAAGTTGAGGTCGCTCTCAACATGGCAACAGGGATAAATAAATTGTGAACTTGTGAACTGGCATATTTAATACCACAAGGTTAAAGTTCTGAAAATGGTGGCCGGTTAATCTTCCGGCAAAGACTTTTTTGGGATTGAAAAGACATGGAACACGCTAATGTCATCATGTTATATGTCTTCCTAACAACCCACTATCTATAGGGAGTCGCCGATCTTTTCCTCGCCATTGAGTTCACCGTTTTGATGCGGGCTCGCAAGTATCGCTACCTCGACTTTGTGCTCTACGAGGGCTCCACTCTCTGGCTCATCCTGCCCTACATAACTAACGGCCTTCATTACTACCTGAAGGCCGTCATCTACGTCGGCAATATCCTGCTGTCGTTCAACCGATTTACGTCTGCGGCGTTCTCTATGCAGTATGAACTTGTAAGTTTACACGTAAGCAGATGGCAGGTGCATCACGTGTTTCAGTTCTGGCAATCCAAACTTATGATATCAGTCCGAGCACTCGGGTGGATCTTACCTCTTGCCGCTGTTTTGCCCATTGTTCTGAATCCCCACTATACAATGTGGTTTGCGATGAGCTCATCGCTGGAAACTGTTCGACTGCAGAGCGACGATGAATCCACACAGGTAGAACTTATTTGATGCGCATATATTGTATGAACATAATGCCTTAAGGTTATGTCATATGTCGATGGTTCGCTCTCACTGGCCGCTACCGTAATCTGTTTCGGCTTTTACGCACTATCGGCAATTACGTTATCGCGACAAATGCTAAAGCATGTGAGTTCTTTTCTAATTGCAGCTGCAATCATCGCCATTCATTTCACAACTCATTTAATTTACAACTTCTCCGAAAAATGCGTAGACGTAGGGGCTATTTCCGTGGAGTCAACCCCGATGTCTGACCAGCAGAGACCAAGTGATCAATAATGCCTTGCGTCATTCTGCAATGGCATTTCTGATGTGATTATTGAATTATTAGATTTTGCAAACGTTCTCAGTCAATGTGATTGCGTAACAGAATAATACTTTCATATTTTAAAACCCAACCTAGTAGGATTCAAAAGAATCCAGAGGCAGGTGTTGGACAAGAACGAAACAACAGTACTCACCGGGTAATGCGGTGATAATACACTGTTACACCAAAAAATTAGGAACCTAAGTCATATAGGGTGATGGATACACATATTCTTCAAGAGAACTAAAATGTACAGCATGTTTATTATGTACCGTATTCAGGGGATCCAACGGAAGCATGGAGTCGAGATTCGACTTTTCCTCTCTTCCTTCTTCATCTTCATCATTTTGAGCTTCAACGCCGTCAATCAGATCTGGACTATAATTGCTTCAAAACAAGGAAACGAAGAAGTCGTAATGTGGCTCAATGATCTTAGGTACTACTGCACCACATGGCTTGCCAAACCGTTCTTCCTTGCAGCTATCCCTTCCTGGACGTTATGTACAGCGCGAACCCTTGGATTTTGTGCGTCACCAGTTCCGCAATCAGAGAGGCTCTGCTACGCCTAATCCTCCCGGCGCGGTTCTGCAAGAAAGGGTCGACAGTGAGAGTTGTGTCGACAACTTCAGCTGTTTTCACAGCTGCTCACAGTCGCTGAACGCCCTCGCTCTGTTCTGAATACACGGGTGTAGCATGCGTTGGTTCATAAACAGGAAGTCAAACACCGGAGTCGGTCACAACATTTTGACACACTTCCGCCGTGTGCCGGCACATCCCTCAGGGACCAATTATAACTTGGCGTGATTGTCATGCAACAGAGTTCCCTTTCGCAGAACGATCATCGAGCATGCGTGTTTTGGATTTCGGACCGAAAAGGAACGAACCCCCAGGGAGCAAAATATTTTAAGAGCGCACTGTAGCTGTGCGTGTTTGCACGTATAAGGTCACAATTTGTATTTGGATCGAAATCAGCATAAAGAACATTCATGTGTGATGATGCGAAATGACTCGGAGCGAATGTTGCCTTCCAATGGATCTGAAAGAACGTTTTATATCTACGAGGAACACTTGTAAGAGAACTCTTATTCAATGTGTCAAAATACGTACCATGTAATCTTCGAATGAAAAATAGAATGTACTCGAATGAGAGGAATATTAAATATATTTTTCGTGACAAAGAGCAGCGTGAAACAGCTGGAAATTTTTTGCAAAACTTTAATTATTGTAGTTGAAATCGCTACGAACACGGAATCCAAAGGCCGAAAATTGACTTTTTATTGTCGAGCTCTGGGAAAACATGTTGTTTATTTCTGTTTGTACCTGCAGGTTGTTTACTAAATACAATAATCTACAGTGAGATACACTGCACACTGTTCCTTTCTTGTTTGTTGGTTGTTTTACCGGGTCAGAATCAGTAATTGATAGCAGTATTTTAAACG
Organism: Steinernema glaseri; assembly: GCA_000757755.1. NCBI lineage: Eukaryota > Metazoa > Nematoda > Chromadorea > Rhabditida > Steinernematidae > Steinernema > Steinernema glaseri. The sequence goes on from KN172922.1 coordinate 132,317, forward strand.
AAAGTAAATACATGATTGGTATCACTGTCTTCCGGGACTCTAAAAGCTCGTCATACGAGCTGCACAAGTTTATCAATATCCTGTCTGGTTGACAACGTTTTAGTTCCCTTGGTATGCTCTGTTCCATTATACTTAGAAGGCACATGATACTGGGAATACCTTTTCAGAATGGGTGATCGAGTGGACGCCCATTACTTGATAGAAACTATTTTTCGGAATTCCAGTTTTCTGGGACATTTTTCGCCTTCCACTTCCGCCTAAGTACAACGGTGAAGGAATCGGAACAGAAAAAAATAGAACATCTTAGGAGACAGCTGGTTACGGAACTTCCATTCATGGTGGTAAGATTCTTTTCCGCTTCACAGTGAGTCCATATAGCGGCCAGTCAGAAACGTGCCGGAAATGAACCGGCATGTTTACAACTGTGAACAAAAGATAGAATAAAACGTAGAAATTGATATGTTTCCATATGTGTTGTCTTGGAGAGGTCTGTTGGTTGTTTTTCTTGACACAGTTGCACGTGGGTGTTGCTAAATAGCTTGGACTGTTTGGTTCGAATTAACTTATTGATGCATGATAATTGGTAAATGCGATAAATACGTTCACTGGAGGTGAGAATTGACATAGAAAAACAACAGGGTGCTGACCTATTTTGATCGCGTTTATAGAAAAGAACCTTCTTGAACGGTTCGGTAGTAGAGATGTCGTCCTTGGAAACGTTGCTTCTCTTTGTGATCGTGCTGCATCTCCTCCAGCCGACAGATGGGATCCAGTCGTCGCACAACCGTACTTCCATTTTGTAGAGTGGATCGGTCAGATGCTTTTTAGAAATGCGTGTGCTGACGTGTATTGCGGAGAAAGAAGGAGACGATGCGAAGTGCGCGATCAAATTGATGAAAAAGCCAGATGCGGATGACTTTGAAAGTGCTCCTACTGGAAAAGGATGCTTTTCGGTAAAGTGTAAATTAACTTCTTCGCTGCTATGCATGTCCTAGGAACTGAACAAGGAGCAGAATGAAACGCGCGTCTTTTGTCCACTCTACTGCCCGGAAGCTTCCAGTGCTTACATCATCTCGAAGAAGCCCGCTCACAACAACAAATGCATTAAGTTCAAGAACTATCAGGTTAATCATAAAAAGAAGAACTTGCGAAAGACGCTGTATTCTAGATTATCGAGAAGGGCGGAGAATACTACTTTTGGCGATCGGGACCCTGTCTGAAAGAGGAACTCCAATTCGACATTGGATGTTCATTTGAATTCTTCGAGGGAATGCTCGAGGTCAAAGACTTTCTAACAAAGAAAGCCAAGCAGGCCTAATTGGACCACCATTCTTTACAAACTACTTAATAATGCATATTTGGTCAGTAATAATAAATATTGCTTTTGCCTGATTTTCACTTTTCCACAAAGTGCTCATTGGACCCAGTTAATACATAACCGGCCATCTGAAAGCGTGTTTTGAACGCAGGTGAAAGCTTCTTCTCTGAACATATGCTGCCCGTTCGCAACTGAAAGCAATGATCTTCTCCAAAAAACAGATCTACGTCCAGTACGCGATTCTTTACATTACATTACTTTTCGATTCTTTACTTTACATTACGTTCTTTACATTGTGGTGGGGCGAAAGCACTAAAGAACAATGAAAAAGGGGTCTCTTTGTTGTAAAATAACTGGACTGCAATTAACGAAACTACTACGAATCAGTTGGCGACTCTGCACGCATATTCTCACAGATCATGTCGATAAATAATGTTGATAAATGCGAACTGACGCGTTAAAATTGTACTCTGGTCAATCTCGGAATACGGTAATCTAGCACATTTGAGAGAGAGCACGTGCTGAAGAGCGCGGTAACTAATTAATATTGGCTTAGAGAATCGATTTTTTAAATCTTAAATTGTGTAGTCTCCACCCGCACAGTTAATTTTTCTGAATACAAAACAGATGAACGGAACTCAGTAGGGAGCGTGTCGCTGAGCTGGTCCAAAACGGAGCCGTGACGATCCAAGCAGCTGTTCCATGATTTTTGATCTTTTGATGCCGTGATCTCTGGAAAACAAAAAAGCTGGACTGGACCAGATGGTCAAGTAATTTGCAATTATACGCAAATTAAATGCATAAGAATGGACAATCGTAGTTATCAAATTTTTGTGGATAATGTCCATGGATAATGTCCTCCAGCTCCATCTTGAAAACGGGTATTAGGTAAATCCATGGTGAAAGTTTGACCTGGATTCATTGGATGACCGATTCATCAATTTGCACACATGAGAACCGATGCTCCGTAAGATAAAAATTTTTATTTAAAAATTCCGTTTTTTTAATAGCAGAAGCCCAGATAAAACCGACTTCTACGGTACCCAGCCGAACGTTCCCTTCAATGAAAGGTCAAAGGCTGTCAACGAAATTACAAAGTTGCAGTGGGTTTGTCACCATTTCAGCTCAACTGTTCTCTCCTGTTTTCTGCGGTATCTTCCGGCTCCTCCATTTTTTAGACCTTGATCTGCGAATGGCGATGAACTCTTTAAAGTATTTGGCGGATGCTTGGTTCCACTCACATCAGTACGGAACATCCGCTTAGGCTTATCATGAAGAACTGAATTTTCTTTGCGCACCACAGGCATTTATTTTTAGGGGCGTTCGCCTAAGTGATCCCGTTAGCGTTTGATTTCACGGAGTTTTTCACTGGTTCTGCGTTGAATGGTGTCCGACCCATATCACAGGCCTTGTGGCTTCACGTTGGCAACACCGTAGCTATCCTGATGACAGCTTAACTATAAACCCGTTTTTTGTGGATTAAAAACCAGTTCCAAACAAGTGCAAATTCGTTTTTTCCTAGCAGAGTGGTCATAGCGGAGCAGATCAAACGTAATAACTACAACCGTATGACGATGGAGGCGTTGCATCCACTTATAAAGACTGCGGTGTACTTTGTGAAGTTACTGGTAACATGGAGTGTAATGCGATCGGGTCGAAGAGTTCAGCCGTCAGAAATCAAATGTCCGACTCGAGCGTCTTTCCGTGAAAGGCCGATCAAAAAATCAGCGCCAAAGTGACATGCAAATCACCGTAATGCGTGTGTCTGTCGACCCAAAGGAGGCACCCGAAGAAGGTACCGAACCGGTACTGAGCGGATCTTAACCAACCGATCAGGATCAATTTGTTCGGATCTTCCGCAAAATCAGAAAAAGGGTTCATCTGACGATCTACTCGGAGACAATGTCCTGTGTGACGCTGTTTTAGTGGATATTTCAATCTGAAATTTTGAAGGTCACGCTGTCGTGTTACATGAGAATCGCAAGAGGAACTAGACAAATTTATGACCTCGTAAACGAGCACACCCAAAAGCTTCGCAATTTCTAGCTGCGCGGTAATAGGGAATCGTCGCTGACAAATCATCACAACGTCACCGCTTTCGGTTTTTAGGAGAACGACAGATATAAGTGGAGCCCACGGCGGAGAAGTGATCACACAGCCCGCAGTTTCTTTCCTTCGACCTCCGACCGCACCGACCACTTGTCGGTGAACTCCAGCGTTACGGTAATTTTTTGCTTTGCACGCACTTTCAAAGTGCCTTCCTGCTTGGTGGCTAATGAGGCGCGAACTAAAGCATTCTGTGAGCTGCTGACCCGTTAGTTACTGGTCACTCTCAGCTTTCACCGAACCAGATCTACAAAGTTTCATAGCTTGTCACCTCCGCGACCTCGAGTAGGATTGTTGCTATGCTAAAGCCAGGGTGTTCTCTTCTACGGCCGACAGTTATTTATGATGATTAATCGTGCGTTCTGTTAAAGAGACGGGGAATCCCCCTTATGTGGAAAGCGTACTAGTATAAATAGCACAAGGAAACAAGATTTCTGGGGAATCCCCTTTTCAGTCGGCTTCACCAGACGTTCCACTAAAGCAGTCACCTGCTTTTTTTACTCCGCTTTTTATTAGCTGTAAACGTAGTTTAAGGGTGGTCCGCTATAGTGCAGTGATGAAGCATCAGATTACGTTTCAGTCTGCTAATCACCAATAGGTGAAACCAGTTGTCAGATACCGCAACTTTCTTCGATGTATTCCCTTTTTGCCTAGCATATAAAGCCTCTCCCTGTATCGCTTTTAAAACCAGTAGATCGCGCAGGTAGATTTTCAGTGAAACAGCTTTGTATTCCGTTGCTCATAGAGAGAAGATTTCGCACCTACAGGGATAGCACTTACCAAAGCTCCTCCCATGCGCGTATATCCCCCGCGCATATACGCAGGCAGCATTCCACCTTAGCTTCGCAAGTCTTCTGCTCCCCTAACGCGACTCTGCTTTCAGCTTCGCTCGACAATGGCCAAACTTCCCTTCTGGCAGACTTTGAAGCTCTTCGTGATTGGAATCGTCTTGACTTCCATCACAAATTTTCCCTCAGCATTCACACATACCTCGGTCAACACTGCTGTCCGAGAGCTGAACACCTACATTAACGATTCGTTCATTGAACGAGGAAATGAGTTAGATAACACGGATGTGTCGCTATTGCGAAGCACCATTAACAGCTGCTGGTATGTCGGCCAGGTATTTGGAGCTATTTTCTCTCCCTACATCACAGACACCTATGGTCGAAAAGGTACTGTTTGGTAGAGTTAATCCATTTAATACAAGCTTAACTTACAGTGGGCTATCTGTTGTCGACGTTTGCCATGGCGGTAGCATGCGCCCTTCAAATGGTCTCGACTCTCCTACCGTACCCTGAATTGCTCATAACTGGTCGCGTTCTCGCTGCTACGTTCTCCCCTTTGAGTGATGCTGCGCTGGTGCTTTACTTGCAGGTGAGTTAAGAACAAAAGAAACAGTCACAGATCAAGAACACAGTGGGGTTTTTAGGTTGAGGTTCCACAAGTATGGCACATATAGCAAAACAATAGGACACAGATGATAAAAGGAGCGAAAAAGTATACTCGTTAATGGAAGTTTCTTTTTAGGAGATGGCGCCTACGCATCTCCGAGGAATGCTCGGCTCTTTATTCGCAAACGGTTACGCCATGATGTGCCTGTTGGGCATCATCCTGGGAATCAAGGAAGTGTTGGGAGATTCTCTCACAAAGCTGCTCGCGGTTCCTGTCATTCCTGGATTCCTCGCTCTCCTTTTCCTGCTCTGGATTCCTGAAACACCAAAGTTCCTCATGATCACAAAGTAAAGAATGCCAGCACAAAACAGGTTCATCCTAAGTTTCATTTCAGGCAAGATAGAGCAGCGGCCAAGAAGTCACTGCAATTCTTCCAAGGCGAGCATGACGAATGCGACGATATCCTGGATGAATACATGTGCGAAACCAAGAACGAACCTGGAGCGAAGGGAAACATTCTGGTAAGCTGCATTTCCGTCTATCAATGTAGAAAATTCTATCAATGTTTCAGGATCTGTTTGTGGTCGTGCACCTTAGAAAGGCCCTGGTCCTTGCTTTGATGGTCTTCACACTAACCCTTCCCTTCTATCCCATTCTTCAGTCGTCCACATTCTTCTTCCTCGTCATCGAGCTCCCACCGTAAACATGTGACTGAACTGAATATGACATCAACGCGCAAATTGCAGATCCATTGCCCAGATCTCTTCGACTATCATAATGGGCGCCCTGATGATCAGCTGCATCGTTGCCACGGCTGTTATCGAAAACGTCTCCCGCCGATCCATGCTCATCTTTTCTGGGATACTGTCAATCTTTGCTCTGATTTCTTTCATCGTCTGCGCTTCCTTCGTCGGCCAATTCAGCTACGCTAAATATGGAGCTTTCCTATCGCTGATGGGATACATCATTGCCTATGGGTACTCCTCATGGACCAAGTAATACTCAAACATATGAATTTACAGAACAGCGATCGGCCCCATCTCCTGGTTTATCGCCCCGGAACTTGTTCCACAAAGCCATAGAGCTAGCATGTTCTGCATCTGCTACGGTCTCCACAGTATCTTCGTCGTTCTCACGAACTTCCTTACCATTCCGCTGTTTGAGGTTGGTGCTAAGCAGCCAATATGAGTTCTATTGCGAAACTTTCAGACTGTCGGACCAATCGTTTTCGCCCCTCTCTTCATTGTGCCCTCGGCTCTGGCGATACTCTACATATACTTGTACTTGCCAGAGACGAAGGACAAGGAAACGCATGAAATCGTTTACGCTCTTCGAGGAGGCAGAAGGAAAGTCACTGCGATGCGAAGCATACTCGAGAGCACAAACAAGTTTTAATCGTTTGTTCGGAACTATCACTGACTCACGGAATTTCATCCGCTCGATCTCCCTCTGTAATTTGTGACGTCGTTGGTCAACGTTGATTACGTAGTGTGTCCAACTAGTAATGTCGCGAAGAAATAGCGTCCGATAAACGGATTAATTACTGATTGATTTGTTTTGGAAGTAGAAAAGTAACGCAGGCAACAATCGAAGCTTCTAGGTGCATAGTACAGAGGAGCTCAGAGCATATTAAGGGCTTCCTATTTTTGAGATTGTGAGAAATGAAAAAAATGTCACGAAACACCGACTCCAACCGACAGCTATATGCAGTCAGTAGCTCATTGCTCTAGAACTGTTCTAGAACAAGGAGGACAACAGTAAATAAAATTTTCATGTGTCCATTTTTACAGAACACGTAATTACTACTGTTATCACTGAATCATGGATGTTTACATTGTTAACATTAACACGAACGCTTTGTTTTTAATTTGGAAAATATTTTGCTTAAGGTTAACTGGATAAAAGTATTTGTTCTTTAGGGCTTGGAGCCATACAGTAACATTATCGTTTATCAGAGGAGGAGAAGATCTTTTCCGCCAAAGCAAAGTTCAAACAGTAACCAGCGGATGAACCCACCCACTTGTTTTTTTTTTCTTGGCACAACTTTATTTAACTATTTACAGCACTCCAAATTTACAGTATGTACATATTTACAAGTGAGATCGCGACCACGTATTAGAAATTCCCTGCTGTTCCTAATGGTCATTTCACCACAGTAACCATTTTCTCGTTCGCAGCATTTTTAGTCTTCCAGTGCAAATGCAGCATCGCATTCCACCATAGGTAATCCAACATTTCTTCTCATCACTATCGTACTCCTCACACTCCACAAGATGTTCGTGTTCACAATTGGCTATACGGTCAACATGAATCGGTCAAGCGGCGCTTATTTATATCTTACCTGTTTCCACAACGGCAGTCGAAATGGACCGCCGCCTTCTCAAGAAGCGCATGAGGTTGTAGCTTGAACTGTGAAGTTCTTCCAGCCGCTGCTGTTCAGGCACTGATACGTGCCGCCGGAGCAGCCTGCAAAGGGAATGGTGTCTTTTTTACTTAAACACAGTTTTTAAGACGAGACTAGTCTGGATTACGGAGAAGGGAAGTGACCTTTGTTGACCCCATTTTGGGCACCTAAACTTCCATGTTTCAAACACGGGTAAAACTCGTTCTAAAGAGCAGCGATGATTATATGTACAGCGATTGAACGAGCGGGACATGGGGTCCGAAACAGAAACAGTAAATGGACCACCTTTGTTGTTATTTTTGCAATTTTGTAGGATTTGCAAGCAACCTAAGCAAACAAAAGAAATCCGAACCTAGTCAGGGCCGTAGTAGTTTTTGTACTCACGCAAAGTCCTATTTTCAGCCAAAGGTACGAAAGGAGGGATGTCCATATTAAAGCACCCGTTTGAGCTAATAACCTTCTCAAAAAGCGGGCATAAACAAGCTCTATGGAATAAACAATAAACTGCGGTATACTAGAGCAAGTCTATGTTAGATTGTTGTGATCGGAGTTATGCCTGTTCTGATCACGGGCTTTATGTCACCGCAAAACATCTTCCACTAAAACAAAGACTGGCCAGAAGTGCATTATATCCATAAATAACGGGGCACACCTACATCAAGCAACTCTAAAAAATAACCAATCTTACCTCGTTCCCAAGCCCTCGATCAGATTAGTTTTACTGACAGACTTGGACCACGCAAAGTGCCTTTCTTGAACGTGGAAGAACAAGAAGAATAATAGAATACGCACTAAATACATGCCTGAAAATACAACCTGAAAAGGAGGAACGTTATGCTTGAGTGGCGAAATAAGAAACACGTGTAATTACAAGCTCGTATAGGGAAGGACTTTCAAGAGCATCTGCGAGTGGAACGCTTCGTCAAACGTGCAGTCGGTCGCACAATGATGGATCATCGGCGGCGCGCTATCATACATTTCACCTTTCACCTTCTTAAGTAGGCTCCTCAAGAAGCCTTGCGGGTTTTCACCGCTTATGCACTTCGATGATTATTACAACACGACTAAAACAAACTGGAGAAAACCCGTCGAACGCGAACAATGAACAGCTTCCGTGCCCGGGGCTACCATATAAGCTACTTGGGATTTGCTGACCTAAGCCTCCTAATGTTAAATATAGAAAAAGACACTCGGTAAACAGGGACCATACGCGTAAGGTGTTGCAAATCTCCGGAGTTCACGGCAGGTTGTAACAACAGACGGAATGCGCGAGCGAGACCTTGACGCCGAGCAGGGGACACCAAAAGCAATTCCTTACACAAACTCCAAGTAATGAGCGAGGAACCTATTAAAATTATTTATATACGCGAGCACCTGAGGGTCGGACCCGTCAGGTGATCACCGCTTTTGGGCGAATAAGAGGAGGAGCTACTGGTTCCGATCGAGATTTGACCTCGTCACTCGTTTGTCCTCTTCGAGTTTGTTTGCTCGGGCACAGTCGCTATCGGGACCGAGAACGGTTTTGCGTCAAGAAAATATACGGAACGGCCGACTAATTGGAATCCTCGGAGCAGACGGGTTTGACGACCATCATGCAAAGTTTATGTTTGCCTTTTCGCACAAAAACCGAGCTAGACAGTTTGTGGTAACGGAAAGTTGATCTCAATGCTGAGAGGTCACATGGCAAACTGGAGCTTGAAACAGGAGAACCCAAACTTATATAGGTGTCTGCAAGGAGGTCAAAGACTAGTGAACCCAAATTTTTGTCTCTTTTTCTGCACTTATGTGATGGAGCAGCCCATTGGCTGAAAGGATATTGTGAGGCGTGGAAAAGTGCAATCAATGGTGGACAGGAACTGTCATCGCATTGTGCACAAATGGCGTTGATACAATGATCATATTTGCAGAACAATGATAAGAAGATCGGTACATGATCAAGTATCTCCATTGTGGAGCGAACATTGCATTGTGTAGCTGTAGAAAGTTCATAGTACCCTAGGTACTACATCACGCTGAAACAACGACCACGACCTTTGGAGTTATTTTTTCGAAACATGGAACTCATAAGAGCACAGACTGCTTTTTTCCGTCCGCATTGACACTTGTGTCTATCTTTATGATCAGAACGTTTCGTCTGTGTTTTGGAAGGTGTTCGCCTAGTGCATTCGGAACAGCTCACGTGTTTGCGTTTTTTTTAAGACAACTGGTCAGTGGCTCTTCGATTAGTCACCCCTAGAAGTCGTGTACAGAAGCGAATGCTCGTGTCACTGACGAGAGTGATGTCATTCTTCTTAAAAGAAAGAAAAGATCACTTAGTGTTAGTGGCAGAATTTATTTACCAACTAGACGACTCCAAATTTAGACCATTTTGTGAACCCTTCAGCAGTTCCCCTTCCGCTTCCTGATGTAAAGTGATGGGTCATGCATTTGAAGATGCAAAAACTTATTATCAAAACAGAACCGGTGGTACATCCCTGGCACATGTACCTGAATCTCTTTATTGGTTCATGAATTTTCTTGTTCTGTATCGTCCACTAATTCTACGGTTGTTTATGTTGTGACGACCTTTTGTAAACGCGTCGTAAATCGTGAAGGTCGCCACCTACACGCTTGCTTTTATCAAAAGTTAAATATTTATTTTTTATTATTTATTTGCTTAGTGACATCACCGTTAGCGAGGGATCGCGACCCTTCTTCAGAAAAAGCATCGTCCGTTGAACTCCGGTATTTGGTCACAATGCAACAACTGGTAGTGTGTGTTCGCGGCAGCGAGCCGAAGAGGAGTTCCAATTTCGAACGCAACTGTTTGTTAAGTGACTAGTCCCCCGGGTTGGTCAGAGTGTGTGACCCACCGGTCGCGGCGCGTATGATAACCCTCACGACGTCGGAGGTAAACAGCGACTTTTTTGTTTTGGCCCAAACCGACAATTAGAGTAAACAAGCGAGAAGCGACTCGCCGAAATGAAACACTTAATGGAACGGATCAGACGCGAACTCTCGACAAGACCTGTTTCGCGCTAAGAAAAAATGGGAATTTCGAGAAGGAGCCATGAGAACGGAATTGGAGACGGTGGTTAAGCGAACTCGACCAAAACCAGATGACATGACCGGTGCTAGGTCACATGACAATGAATCAGAGAGCACACCGTACAGGCAAGAGCAATACAGATACTCAGCTTTAACGGAAAACATCAGCTACTCGGCTATTACACGCTTTGCGAGGGAGTTGCTCCGTACGAGCGTGGTGTTTTTATTTACCTCGACATTTCGGCCCCGGCAGAGATGATTCCGCTTCTCGGGACCTACCACCAACTGCCTCCGACTCAAGCGCCCGTGGAAACTTAGAACGACACTTCCGACATTTGATTAAGAGGTCATATTGTTAAAACAAACATATGCGCTAAGCCGCTTGAAGGTGGCGAATTCTTGTTTGCACACCGACTTCCGTGCAGCGAAGAGCGGTCTGCATCTGCATGCGCGTAGACCTGTTAATAGCGGCAAATGTCAAGCGCAAATAGTGACACGACCTCTGAACGCGTCTGAAGATTTTACTCAATGTTTTATGAACAAACAAAAATGTCTCTTGACTGGATATACAACAAGTTTGATACGAGGAAATTTTATCGCGCATGCGGATGCAAATAGAAATACGACCTGTGAACTTGAGTTGCAAATCCACGTGGGGGCTAAGATTTACTCCACTTTATCACCTGCAATGATTTGAGGACAAGCATATGCATGTTGGGTTTAGCATATTGTCGGCTTCAAAGGTACATATTTCCGGTACTGTGATTGGTGAAAACTGTGGAGAAAGGAACCCAAAAAATATTAATAGGCATCTTTCTAAATGGCAAACAAGGTCGAGTCTAATCGAAAGGGCTCCTTCGCATTCATTCTTATGCAAATGTGCCTTCAGACATGACAAAATATTTTCTGTATTCCCTGGTCAAAGTGCTTCTGAACAGATGTGACTGCTCCTAACTACAAACGAACACCTTCTACGCTATCAATTTTGAACCAAATGAACCCAAGGTCAAGCTACTCCGTGTACAGATGTTGAAAAATAGAGTTGTACGTGCATAATTGCATCGGAAAATTTCAGCTTTGCCGATAAAAAATATGTCCCTCTGCAGTACATCAAAATTCACTAAAATTGCCACGTGAAAAGAATGGAATAGGGTTTCGCGAAACCACAGGTTCTGTGTGCCTTAAACTGCAACTTGACTAATAGCGCACTCTGACCGCGCGTAAACCGTGTTACGATGTTTGTGTAATCTTCCGTACGCGGCAGTTAAACACCTGTGAAAGCTCCAGCGACCAAAGTATCCCGCACAGAGCGAACACGGACGAGGAAGTGCTAATTGCGGTTCGATACTGTAGTTTTCGCAAACTTGGTTCGTTTTATCATCGTGTAGATGATGTGCTAGAAAAGGGAAAAGCGTTACAGATCACAAACTATTTATAACGGGAACCCGGGTCATAGTTTGGCCGATGTTCTTTGAACTTGAAGATCTAATATCAATGAGTAAAATATTACGTTGGATTTCGTATCAAAACCCAAAATAGCGAGCCACCTAAATCGTTGCAAAAAACATAATCAGCATCTTAAAAATAAGGCAACTCACTATGTCGACCGACACCAAGGAATTGCGGTTTTTGAACCGGAATCGGCAGCTTTGAAGGTTCCCTTGTGGTAAATCGTAGTACAAAATATTATATGCATCAATATGTGCGTGTTGTTTATTTGTAGGGAAGAAAAGAACATAATCCTGATCGTTTTCGTAGAAAGTATACGCACTTACTTTGCTCTCTCTCTCCCTTCCTCTCAATTACAAATGCGGCGTAAAGTTCAGAGGGAGGTTAACGGAAGTGCCCCGATGGTCATCGTAGAAGATGTTTGCATTGCGCAGCAGAAGTGTCAAGTGACTCGACTGTTAGTGCTAACAGGTTTGAACACACCGATGACATTAAGTAGTCAGTTAGCTGTCGTCTATTTCTTCATGGTAAAGATTTTGTTAGTGAATAGCGATACTTGTCGGGATTATTCCACATTTTGTTCCTACGTCGTATGCTCTTCACCACAGGCAACACGATATTGTATGAGATCATGTGGATATTGTCAGGGTACCGAACTGTATACTGTATGCTCTGTTAATGGCTTCTAGATTGGCGCACCCAATTGGCACCCCAAACACCGCCATGGAGTAGATACAAAGCACACGAAGATATGTACCGTAATCGGAACGATCGTCATTCACGGCCACAGTATTCATCTGTAGCTTACGAAGCAACGTTTGAGCCGCAGAATCCACCAGTCCAGAATCCACTAGAATCGACAGGTGATATTAATTCCACAATAAAGGCGTTTTCTCTTGCGTTTAGAGGCTTTGAAAAATATTTTGTCTTTTCATTAATTATGCTCCTTGAGCATAATATTCCCTTTTAGTGTGTCAGGACAAGGACGTCGAACTTTGTTCGCAAGTAACTCGAGATGTCTGCAGGGCAAGACCTGGCTTCTACCTGAAAGTTTGTCCGCGGACATGCAAGAATTGCACAGGTTGCCATACTGTGTCTTCAATACGGTACGTTTGGGTTTAGGTGTTATATGCGTGGACTCGTCTAAAGTCAACTGCACCGACGTTCGTTCACGGGGAGCTTGCAGCCATTCCCTATCAAAAGAGTACTGTCCGAAGTCATGTAACTATTGTGTATCTCAACACAGACATTCTGGTATGTGCTTTCATTTTGTATTCCTGTTACTTCAGCAGTCTCGAGAAGTCGCGCTGCCAAGAGCATGGGCAGATTTATCAAATTTGGGATGGCACACCATCTCAGTCTTAGTGCGTGTTGGGTATACATGAAGGAGGACTAAGCAAGTTGCTTCAGATGACGAATGGCAGGATGTCGTTTGAATCTCTGATGGTTCTACAGCTTTCCATATTTAGATCCAGTAGAAAGCTTTAACGACCATGACGTTTGAATTGTTCATGGTCGCTGATCCATAAAGAACACAGTACACTCTGCTAAAGGTCAAAACGACAATCAAACGATTCAACCAACTGAAGCCCGGCAACCCATTGCTTAGTCCACTTTTTGTGCTCGTGAGCCGATTGCGCGCATCCGGGGGAAGTCCCCAAATAGAAACCACAATGGTCACTGACGCATCGCAAATTCTGAGTTAGTTCGCGTGTCACTGAGTCTTCCGGTACTGATTGCGAAAAAACGAGACGGCCGCCCATTAGTGTTGCGTATAAAAGAGACTAGAAGCTACAGTCCAGTCAAGCTTCATTTGGCGACAATAACCTAGAGCTGACGTTATTTTTAGTATTGGGGCCGCTACAAAAATGCAAAATATTTCGGTACTCTCTGTCTTCCTTCTAGGATGTGTCGTTGCGACCAGTCTTGCTGAGCAAGGTAACTGTCTCCCATTGTTAATAGTGCTTAAATTCACGATAGACTCACATAATGGATATTATAGCTACTTAGTCTTCCGTTATCTCTCTAGAAAACTCACTGTTTTTTGAATAACTTTATTAATGTTCCCTAATTTTAGCTTTCGCCATCACGGACAAAGTCGGTCAAGGAAACTTCGCCAAAGGTGAGAATATTTCCTTTAGCCCCACGTACAGTATGGCCTTCAGTTTATGGATTCGCCGACGGCGAACTCTACAGATTAGGAAAGCGCAACTCAGAAGGTTTCGTAAAATCTGTGTACTACCGTACTCAAAGGCATTTTTAGGAGTAGACGCATTCGCCTTTGCAAACCCTCGCGATCCCCGCCAGCGATTTGCCAAGCACAATGGACAAACCTCGGACTTCGCATTCGCCTTCGCCAAGCGAGCTAACTTTGCGAAAAGGGGTTTGGACTCTTTAGCCTATCCCGTGGCATTGACATGAACTGTTGCAGACGATGCTTCTGACGATGTCGATGGCAGCAGATTCGCATTCGCGAAGAGAGCTGGAAACTTCGCCCTTCTGAGACCTTTCGCCTAATCGACTGTTCAATTGACTCGGCAGATGCCAGTGTTGTCATTCCTTTGAGAGACTTGTCTGTTGGAAATAAATGCGGCAATCGTTTTTGTCATGCAGACTGTAAATATACATAAGCTATGTGACGAGTACTTTGCTTTGAGAAATATAGTGACACAAAATAGTTCTCAGTATGACCGCCACACTAATACTGCAAAAACGTTGCAGACCATAGGGTTTAATAATTTCACAAAGCTCTGATTCTTTCATAAATATAAACCGGAAAATTAATTAAATGCTTCCTTTTTGGACGCTTGACCTAACGAAAGCTTTGAAGAAGATCTTCTCAGTAGAAGCATAACTGTCATTTATCAGCAACGCACTGCAAGTTGGATTGCATTCTTTTGGATTTAATGAAAAATGCAGAACCACCAGCTTTTGTCTGCATGTCATTTAACACCTATACCTATCATGTCTTAAATTGGATTAGTTGACTTAAATATACTGCACACATGTATGTACAAGGAATATAACATTACGACAACTACACATTTTGCTGCTTACATGTTAGAGGCCAAACGAGTGAAAAAGAACGGTTCAGAAAAGGCGAAGAACTGGGTGAAGATATGATTTTCGCTTTGAAATCGCCAGCTTATCTTGCCCAAAACAGGTCGCTTTTCGCAAATGAAAACAACGGCTGGGCTTGATAAGGAATTTCCGTTACATGCCACATTGATGCGTCATTAAATTCTTTTCGTCGATAATTTTCCCCTCTATCACTCTGCAACCGTAGTTAGTCGGACTTGGAGTCTATGTCCCCTGATCGTCTTAAACGACTCCAGCGAGGAAACAATTCGAAAAAAAGCGAGGGACTGAGCAAGGCGCGGACGGGCGGAAACTGTGCGATCGAGAACAATGGGTTATGATTGAGCTGTGGAACAAACAAACTATGTTGATAGAAGCCGTGGATATCGAGTGTTTCAGCGTCACTTCGTGAAACAGTTTGTTAGATGTGCGCCTGGCTAAGTGTGCGTCCGTTCCCTGTCCCATGAAAACATCCGCGTTTCGCTCTCCCTGAACTATAGTGCGCATAAGCTGTGCATATGGTGTACTGAACGGCGGGCGTGAAGCATACACGCGCACTCCGTTATCCGACTCCAATCATGGGGTGATGAAAGACGATCCGCGCATAAGAGGTTGTATCCTCGAGCAGTAAACATGGTGATAGAACGTTGTGCTGCACACGTATACGGCGATCAAATATGTTATTTTGTTTACATCGTTCATGTCGAAGTGTTCGAAGCACTCTTTAAATGCTAATGTTTGAAGAAAGTTGTGAGCGGCGGTCAGGCTTCGGCGAAGAGCGCACCCGGCTAATGAGATTTTATCCAGACTTGATTTCCTCTGCGATTTGACCCCGATGTGTTCTGATTTGCAAAACATCGGCGTTGTCGGTTGTGGCTCAGTGCAGTTGCCAAACAGAACGTGCGCTTCATGATGGCGCACTTGTGCAACGACGCCCCTTGACGAGTCCTTGTTTCCTCTCTCGTTATCTGCCATTATCCGTAATCGCTCTGATTTGATAAATCGTCATTATTGGCTGTATTCCGTGTCAAGCGGTTGGAGCGAGATATTCGCTTTTGATGTTTTAAAAAAGCGCATTGCGAGTTTTTTAGGGACTATCCGCACCCGTTTATTATAGTCAATATAGTCTATGTTTGCTGAAAGGTTAAAATCTAAAAAAGGCTATTGGACGAAAAATGCATCATATTCTCGAATCCAACAAACATATGTGCCAACGGACGCACAGTAAGTGTGTGAGACCATTGGATCGCTGGTCCACCCAGTCCAAAAGTACATGATTTTCCTCTTTTTTCCACACTTTTATTTTCAACTAACTTTGCCATAATGCGCCCAAATCACATTCCATTTCGCACATCTTTCTTCTGATATTATTACTTCCTATTCACTTTTACGGCTTCATTTGATGAATTTCTCCAGAGAAGGAACAAATTGACATTCATTCCGGTTAATCGTACTAAACGTGTAATAATTGGACAGTCGAAGGCTATCATGAGGTATATAGATGACCTAACATACTTTGCGGTCGGCTTACGTGCGTTACCAGCTTTTGAGCTTGGACTCGAATCGGGCACTCAGGCATTGTTTCTCGTCGGTGTGATTGGCTAAGCAGGATGTACAGCTATTTCGCGTCGAAATAAAGCTGTTTTCACCACGGTGCTTTGAGCCGTGTCTTTTTAAACGTATCGAAGATTCAACGAGTAGGGGTCAACATCAGCATCTATTATGCTCTATATTATTTCATAAGAAGGTTAGTAACCAGAGGAGATACAACAGTTGAAAATTTAAGATATTCCTGGAAATATTTGAATAGATGGATTATCCCTTTTTATTGAAAAATTCCGCTGACTGGCCAGCATCGATTCAGCGAAAAAAGCGATCGGTCGAAAACACCTTTAGATTTCGCGCACTTACGGAAGTGACTCAGCGTTCACTTCAAGAGGAGCTCGACCAAAAGCGATGTCCCCACTCATCAGTGGATTATCTCTCAGTCACTTCCAAGGCAGGATTAGGCGAATCCTTTCCCTCGGCACACAAGGTGCCGCCTGGCGTATTCATATTTCAACGTTATGTTCTGGCTGGCGACTATGTTTTTGAGTTAAGGAGTTGGCCCAATCGCGCATCCAAGTCTGGAAGCGCAAACAACAACTCCTCATGAATTGATGTTATTACTTTGCCGATATTAAGCGATGTCCTCAATCGATCGTAATGGTAGGGTTCGACCGATATGCAAGGCGACTTTTCTCGAAAGTCGTCACTCCGCGGCTAATGGCGTCAAGTGTTAAGCACGTTTTTAAAAAATTAAACACCTAATGGTCTGTTCGCTTGGTGATGACGCCGCTGACGACGGTGTGTCTTTGGCGCGTGCTGTCCACGCATATGAAGCCCTAAACGACTTTAGCTCATTCCAGTCATCTATGTTTGACATCCGATGCAACTCGCCAGTATAGATGGCGAAGCAGACCTGACCATCCATAACATTTCCATTTTGCCATCAGATCAGTGTGCCACCGAAGAACAAAGAGTAAGGCACTGGGAGGGGGTTTGTGGACAGTAGTTCTCCTGGTTTCAGGCTGCCAAGTGTTGCTGTGGAGACGGCATGTTCTTCGATTTTGTCGAGCAGAAATGTCAGGTTTCGGCAAATGTCGGTTTTATGTTTGGACGCATCAACGATGGATGGAGTCATATGGCCGTCTATGGATTCGTCTATCCGATGTTGGTGCTCACGCTCATGGCTCCGCTCAGTGCTGTTATGCTCGGCATGGGGAAGCGAGAGAAGAAGGAAGGAGATAGACGTTTCGTAAGTTGTTCCTATGCACTGTGTGCGTAGCGTCAGCCTTTCCCACCTATCCACTCAGCATGCATGAGGCACATGACGCACTTTTATACTTTAAAGACATGTTTTTAACAATTTATCCAGAGTACTTCCTCGAAGAATACGTGTCCAGAAGTGCGACTCCACTCGCGTTCGATTATGAGAGGTTTGAATTTAGGGGATCGAATAAATCGTGGTGGGATCCTGCGCGGGGCCGATGCAACTCGATAGAGATTGTGCGCTGTCAGTAACTATATCTTTTGATACCTTGTATCGAGGAAAAGCATTTGTAACTGATTTACCTGAGCGCTGCCACGAACAACCAATTTTGACCAATTTTCAATTTTGTGTGATGCCCTGTAAGTGGGGTATATCGAACTAGGAACAGGTAGACTTATGCCTTTTAAGGGCTATTATTTTTTGTGATTCCTTTTGTTATTTCTATGCAAATACACATTGTGCCTCCCATAGCAATTTATTGGGATTATCTACTATTTTCTCATTTTTAAACAATCGACAAGTGCTTTGACATAAATTGTGACACTTTAATACGAAAAACAGACATGGAAACAAAAAAGTTGGAGCGACAAAAAATTGTCTAAAGGGGAGATGCAATGTGTTTCAATCGGATGCAAATCACAAAGCAACACGGTCAGTGCGGCTTTTCTGCGCCGACCAGGCACCTGCACCACCCTTCGTAGCGCTAATTTTCATTACTGCCTTTAGTTCTCCACATTTCAGCCGAATCCTTTGTACCAAATGATTTGGCTCCTTTCTTTCTGCGGGTGGATCAGCCTCTTAGCTCCACTGCCATTCACTGTGTGGTACTATATTATAGGAGAAGGCACCAGGTATAGCTACGATGCAGAAGCAAAAAGAACCGCTCTAATTTAGATCCTTAAACCAGTCGGTTGTCATGTGCCACCTGTTTCGAACATCGATGGAAGCCCTTCCTCATACCATTGACACGATGATGACTCTCTTCAGCGTGCTTCTGGCCGCCGCAAGGTCAGCGTACGATATTAGTATATAGTCGACTAAAATGCACTATTTAGGTTCCTCACTCAGTATCACCGCAATACGTTGAAGCTGAGGACAGTCGAGCGGTTTTCCCGAGCAATATGGCTGATTATATTTACATGCATTGCGCTCGGCGTCTTACGGTTTTTCGAGCACGACACTGCGCTGTACAACTTTTGCATGGGTAAGGTTAGATAGTAAGGAGTCTTTCTGGAGCTGGGCAACGTGTGTTGTGCCCTCAGCTAACGCCTGCACAAATCAGCAACAGCGCACAAATAATTTCGTTTGCGCTAGCTTCCTCTCAAATCTTGTGATAATCTTATTGATGGATGGACTTCAACTGCGGCTGTTTCAGACACGGAACCCGGACCGTACTGGGCCAGACGCTGCATGGTGCGAGACGGCTCGTTGTCAAACTTCATAAGCCGACGGTTTTGGAAGATCGCACTACCTTTAGCCGATTTTTTTGTGCAATTCGTCGTTCCTGGAGTGATGTTGACGCTCTTACATATCGGATTTGTTCGAGAGCCAGTTATACATGTAGAGGGACTAAGAACTCAGTGAGCACAAAAGTCGTTCTCTGTACCGTTTGCCATTTAGCAACCGATTTGGACGAACACCCCGGGATCAAACGAGGATCCTCATCACGGCCGTCACCATTAGTTTCCTTTGTGTACAAGTGCCAACGGCCATTGTTACCACATTGAGCCTCACTGTCAACCAGTTCCATGCGACCGCTCTTTGTAAGTTATTCTGCTTTTCAATTCACTGTGCTCAAAAACACGTACCTAAAAGGAAACAACAATTATAAAATAACAGACTGATTACACATGCTTGCCAAACCTTTGCCACAATTAAGTATCTGAAGTAGGGTTATACGTGTACATCAAATATTTAAGTTATAAGTATTCTTTGAGTATTTACAATTAAAAGAACATCAATTTTATATATTAGAGACGTTAGTATTGACCATGTATCAGCTCTGTCACCGGGAGGCTCAGGAAGGCTTCCTTTAGTGCTTCAAACATATCAAGTCTTTATTTTTTTTAATTTATGAAGTCACTTTGGAGAAAAAACACGTGGCTTTACAGTATTCTCCGTCGAATTATATTTTCTCGATTGTAGCGTTGTAAATGGACCTATCCTCGTATTTGAAGTGTTAGTGATGTTTTGTTTTAAGAAAAGAAGAATTTTCTGGAATGTTTATCATGCTGAAATCTATTTTCATTAATTATTGGCTTTATTTATAAACACACGCGTTTAAATGTTTAATTTAGTAACCGGGTTCGTCCTTTTCATTGGGCACGTGCAACCGCTGCTGTCAATCATCAACATAATCGCAAACTGCTCGGCGCTGCTCACCGCATATTACGTCATTGTGAAGGACGACGACGAGGATGTCGGCGACTCTCACGAGTCTATTAGTAGCGCGGAAGTAGGGGAGCGTTACCCCTTGCATGACCAAAGAAGAAACACTCGGTAAACTTCTATGTTACCGTTTGCTGCTAACCATGTCGCTTCAGGAACTATCTGAGTGTGAGCCGGAGTTTCGACACGAGCTCGATGCGTTCGTACTCGCGCAAAGGATCGGACTTCCCGGACGACTCCGTCTTTCTTTTCGCTACATGATCTCGCCATCTGATACGCTTACTCCATTTCAATGCTATAAATTTATTGGTCTTTCCGTGGGGATCAGCATGTCAATACCAAAGTACGGGAGACAATGAGGAAGAGGATGAGGAAGAGCTTTGAGGATCGATATTCATTGGATGCAAACCGTAATCTCCGGGAGAACTGAGAGTAGATAATTTTACGTAGTGGCATAAGAAATAACATTGTGAGGAACACCAACAAAAAAACAGCGCATTTTGCCACGTTTGGAAACCATCGGAGTGAATGAGGTGGAGTGCACCGAGGACAGACGTTCTCAGAAAATCACAAGGAACAACATGGAGGGCGATATGGTAACAGGAAAATAACCGTAAATGGAGGTGTGTGCATATGTATATGGTACTTAAGTAGCGCGGCAGTCAGCAGCTCCGCTGGAGATATCACAGCTTTCCGTTCCGTCAGCTAAAGTAATTATGGATGGTTTGCATATTTTTATATTTGTGAATTGTGAAAATGCCCATTGATACGTCCTACTGACGATCGGCCAACATACGTAGATGGATACCATTCTTTTTCGATGGAGCTAACAAAAAAGTAGAGTGACCTTTTTGAGAGGATCTATATTTGTCCCGGCAACATTTTACTCCTTTCGCGTTTGTGCGTACGATCCTCTCTCAGTTTTAATTCATAGGCTGATAAAAATTAGCGAAAAGGAACCGTTCTTTCCTCAAAAAGACACTAGCAACCTCTCAACATTACCTTAGTCCACGGTCACTGCGGGTTTCCAGGGAAGTCAGTGAAATAATCATCGGAGTCATTGCGGCTGAAGAAAACGTCGTCGTAAGCGGACCGGGACGATTTGAACCCGAAACAGCTGAAATATAAAAAATTATCCGTTGCATTGAAATCGAAGAAATTTAGAAGAGATTAGCGATTGCCGCTCTCCTTGGACATCATTGGAGGCGGTAAATGGTTCTCACTGCTTTTGGCCCGATTTCCCTCATCATACTTTTCCAAAGCGTCATACGGCGACTTGTTGTAGCGATGAACTCTGTCGTATAAAGGAGACGCTCTTGTAAGGTAGCAGTAGCAAGGCTTCGGGGGTGCTTCAGGTCTTGGAGGCGCGTCAGCGTTGGCATCGTCATTCGCGTCAGGGTTGGCATCGTTATTCGGCGGTCCTTCAGCTCTCGGAAGCCCATCAGGGTTGGCTTCGTTATCAGAAGAATCTCTCTGTTGATTCGCTATTCTGTCTTTCTCATGGTCGCATTTGTTCAATTCAGGAAAGACCTTGAAGATTGTCCGAATTCCTCTCAGGTACTTATTGACCTTGGCCGGCGTCAGCTTCGGCTCTACTTTCAATTCATTGCACAGGAACCGCTTGACTTCTTCGGGATGGTCGACGGTTTCCCAGTCGATGACTGATAAATAGGCCCTGATTCGGACTTCCGTTTGGTCCTCGATCTGTTTTGGCTTAAATAAAAATATCTTCCGTGGATCCAAATGGTCCACGGTCATGCTGCGAACGGCATAGGGAAGCTGCCTCCAGTCAATGAAGTATTGAAGGAATCGGGACAGTTCAGACCAGTGTTCGGCATCGAAGAGAGCTGAAGGTGGAGCTTCTGCTAGGTCTGGAGCTGGAGCTTCTACTATCTCTGGAGCTGGAGCTTCTGCTATGTCTGGACGTGGAGCTTCTACTATGCCTGGAGGTGGCGCTTCTGCTATGTCTGGAGCTGGAACTTCTACTATGCCAGGAGCTGGAGCTTCTATTATGTACGGAGCTGGAGCTTCTGCTATATCTGGAGGTAGAGCTTCTACATTGCATGGAGCTGGAGCTTCTACTATCTCTGGAGGTGGAGCTTCTACTGTGTCTGTAGATGGGCCTTCTACTATGCTTCGAGGTGGAGCTTCTGCTGTGTCTGAGGCTGGAGCTTCTACTATGTTCGGAGATGGGCCTTCCACTATGTCTGGAGCTGGAGCTTCTATTATGTACGGAGCTGGAGCTTCTGCT
>KN172922.1:154554-186024 GCA_000757755.1 Steinernema glaseri
GGGCTGGAGCTTCTACTATCTCTGGAGCCGAAGCTTGAACTTTATCCACCTCAGCCACAGCTAATTCGTCCACGGCAGACGGTAATTCTGTGGTCCCATTGGATGAAGACATCACTGCGGACTCCGGCAAGGTATTCCTAACGGCCGTCGAGGGCTCCTCTGTCACCAACTTTTGCAAAGTCGAGTTCGAAGCTTCATCTGCACTCGTTTCAGTATCATGTTCCTCATCGTAATACTCCATAAGGAGCTCTGAAAATATTTGTTAGCGGCCTGACATATTAAAAAAACTGATTTACCGGCGTCGGGTTCGTCGTCGGAGCTAGTTGGAGAAGACCTGTAGAATCTTACAACGCACGTGGCTATTGGTAGGAAATCTTGGTCTTCCGGTTCCTTATGTTTCAGATACTCGCACTGGTACACTGTAAAAGGGCACAAATGTTAGAAGTCGTTGACAATTTCATATTTTACCTATTTGTGGTGCGCATTGTTCAACGGCGGCTGTTAGAACAGTATGGACATCAACCACAGTCGAGTCGCTGATTTTAGTTTTTAATTTACTTCTTGGTATAATTAATTTAATGGGCGGCCGTTTTTCCTCTTCTTCACGTTTTTCTTAACACCGATTATCATACTGTTCCTATGTATTTAGTTACCTCTGTCAAATTCTTGGGTAGCTGGCTCAGTTGGTTCGTTTTCCTTTCGGGAAGTAGAGCGCATAAGTCCTTCATCCTGGTCAGTCTTCTTCGGACCATCTTCTATGTTCATGTCGGGCTGCTCTGTGCTCGGGCAATCCAGAGCAATTTGACCTGCTACGAAACACCGGTAAGCTCTATAGTTTTGCTAGTAATATACCTGGTGCGAATTCAGTCTTTTGCTCATTACCACACAGATCAGTCTGTGGAACTTCGCTTGAGTTGTCAACAAGGTGTTGTTCAGGACTGCTACTCTCGCGTATCTGCTGCGTCTCTCGACTTTCTGGACGGGTCTGGACAACTGGCAGAGTGGGCACTTTCTCTTAACAATGACAATATTTCCTTTCTCAGAAACCGCTAATTTACCTGTCTTGAGTGCTTCCTGTTCACAATCTTCACTGTCAGAGCTCTCGCTCGAGGAGAGAATTCGTAGCTTACTAGAGCGCTTCTTTTTCTTCTTCTGCATCGTGCTTTTGCTGGAAGAAGTGTCGACGCCGCTGTTCATCACTGTCTTCTTCACTTGACCGAATCCTGAGAGACATAGAGTATTTCTGAACAGATTTATCACCATCTATACGATTACCTTGGTCATGAAGCGTCGTAGCGGGACAACAGAATAGCGCGTCTATGACAGATTTTTCCCTTCGTTGAACATCCTCAGCCGTAGCAGCGATGCTGCCAAGTCTTTTCTTCTTTTTCGACTCTTCTAAACATACGGAAATTATTCAAAACTATTTTTATTTTAGTCACCTTTCTTTCTAGATTTCTCAATGACCAAGTTCTTGTGGGAAGAAACAACTACTTCTTGGCATCCTTTGCTCTTCTGCGTCTCCCTAGTTGCCGTCATCGGAATGGAAGGACGAACATTTGTATGGTTGACTCTGTCGAAAGCTTCTACTTTCTTCCCAACCACCTTTCTCTTGGCCTCCCGCTTTCCTAAAGAAGAGCAAAATTCACTAGCATTCCTTCAACCTTCACGTACCTCGTTTAGATGCCTTTCTCCTTTCGCTTCTCGTTTCCCCTTCGTCATAACTCTCGTCGTCATTGCTCACGTCGCTCGCCGACGAAAGCTTGTAGTAGATAGGAATGCTCTTCGCGTTCCGCTGTGGCTGCTCTGTAATGGTATATACATCATATCAGAATCGTTGATCGGTTCACATAATTTCGTACAATTCATTCTATTGGCGTTTAATTATTGTTTTTTTAAGTACTTAACTTCAAAATTTGCAAAATTGTGCTAGCATCAATCAAACTGACCACGCTGAGCCGTCGCAATCAAGTCCTTTAAAAAAGAATCTTCAGAATCGTCAGAGTTCGATCGCTCCCGCATCCTTGTATTACGTCCTATAATAAAATGTGGAGAAAGCATATCAAGCCTTACCGTTGTGAACTGTCTTACCTTTCAATGCTTTCTTTCGCTTCGAAACTTCCCGGTCTGCGGCTTCTTCATCATTGTTGCTGCAAGAGGGAACACGGCGAGTCCTTTTCAGTTTGCTTTGACTTCGCTCTTCAACTGTAGTTGAACAAAATGAAGTAGTTAAAATTACAGTAATACCTGTTTTCTGCTCCTTCTTCAGAACAGATGTGCGCGCTACCGGAGCAGTAACACTTGGAACGCGGGTAAGAATGCTCTTCTGCGCAGGCTTCACCTCAGGTTGCTTCCGAGGTATTTGAGGTAGATCTGGCTTTTTCTTCTCCTCAGGTGGCTTCCGAGGTATTTGAGGTGGATCTGGCTTTTTCTTCTGGACCCCCAAACATGACGCTCCTCCAAATAATATTTGCGCATATAGCGCTTGCATTTCCTCAGCTTTAGCCCTCTTCTTTATGATGCTGAATTATTTTTATATGTAAGTTCTATTTTGTGATCACAAATGCAGTTTTTCACAATTTAGAGCAGAACACATGTTGTCCCTTTGATGCAAAGCCTTGTCTTAATCAACAGACTTATACAAGGCCTGCTGATTAAGCTTGCACATAAGTAGTATTTATGTATATGAAAGTAAATTTATGATTTATCATATCCGAAAATAGGTCAAAACGCCATTCACATGTGATCCCTGTATATAACTCCTTGTATAAGCACATTTCCCTTACCTCGCTTGTCTTGACTCCGCGGTGACTGATGCTGTCTTCCGCACTGGTATGCTGCATCGTTGCATAATCTGGTTACCTTAAATGACGATATCAAAATAAACATTGCATGAGGGTAAGGAACACAGAAAGTCGCGCTGATCATCTCCGCACGCCACATGCGCGCACTGCAACGTGAACTGTAGTAGTTGCTTTTGCATTCAGTAGAGGAAGGGTGAAGGCGACGGCGACGCAAAAAAAAAAAGTTGGAGGCGACGCAAGCGAGGCCCCGCTGTCATCACGTGCCGACTAGAGACCTTCCACGCAACGCACGCCGGGTCAGAAAGCGAGGAAAACAGTATTCAGCTGCTAAAGCACAGCAGCGCTGGAGGAGAGCAAGCACTGAAGGAGAGGGAAAACTCCTCTTATGATGGCAAGCCCGTTGCGGCTGCCTCGATGGACGTGTGGAGACGTCACACCAGCGCGGCTCAGCTGAAATCCCGCACACAAGACGGACGTATGGGGCCAGCGGAGAGGAAGAGGAAAGGGTCCTTACAGGTGCAGTTCATTTGAATGCAAGCAGCCTTGATTGCGAGACTGCGATTGTAGTTGCGTGACACCAGGATATAAGGCAATAGAAAGAGAGCGGAGAAAGCAGTGTGGCAAGCAACTCATTAAACGACCCTTAGAGGGAACAGTCAGGACGGGCACGAAGACGTCGCGCAATTACTGACAGCCCTGCCCGACTCGGATCTAATGAACGCCGAACATAGGCCGACGTTCCAGGTGTTCATGTGGCACCAAAAAACATGAAGCCGATTACGGAGGAGTCCGTATCGGCGCAGCTAGCGGAATAAGCTGATCCAAGAAGTGAGTGTTTATAGGAATTAGCGTTCTCTGCGTTAGGACAACGATGCGACAATAGATACCGATCGGATAAACACAAAGAGAAACTCTTTATTGCATTCCGAAAAGAACCTACACCATGCGCAGAGATTCGGCCTAATTGAAGGGACCGCGGCTAATCACTCTTAAATTCAAATTCGAACGAGATTAATATGCTTGCATCAAGGGTGACAAAATTAATCCACAGTTTACCCAAAGCCAACGTTCAACGGCAGTCACTTCAAATGATTTGGAGGGAGACTGAGTAATATGTTTTGTGTGAAAAAAGACATTTGAGCAGGAGTCACTAATTTGTTCACGTGATAGTGTTATGGATAACGGAGAACGTCTGGCTGTCGCTCCTCGCTGCGCCCGAGCTCATTTCACCTCGTCCGGACGCAGCTCCGAATGAGTCACTCTTTGCGTGTTGCCTCTTTTCCCGTTAACGTGTCATACGTAGAACGGGAAGAGTGAATACGGAAGTAAATCCAACCGCAAGAGGGACACATTCATTCGACATTGTTGGAAGCAGCAGCCTAACTGAATTATTACACTAAATCTCACATTTAAATGATTCACAATTGTCCGAGTGAGCACAATTGCTAAAAGGGATGTACTGTATCAACTGCGGTTCTAACAGAAATGTATTTGCCCATCAAGATAACAGCCACATACTTCCAGCAGTTCGCCGCATAATCAGAGATGACCGTTGTTTTCCGTTCTAAGTCTGAGTTATATATATGTTCGATTTTGCGTACGATTTAGCGACACAATGATTTCGAGTGTGTCGCTAACCTTACTCGTTTGCAGCTTTTCCTCCTGCAAATACTCGTTTCTCCTTACTCGTTTGCAGCTTTCCGTGCGGAGATTCGCTATGTCGCTGATAGTATACTGTAAAACACAGGGCAGAAGCAAATTCTGGTAGCATCTTAATTTCATGTTCTCTCCTTTGTTATGTCTGTCCTTGTTTTTATTATTGCACTTTGCAATAAAGGGAATTATGTAACTACCGTACAGTTATCAATCATGTTCGACGCTGTGGGACCTCACCAAAGTTTTCGATGATCTACGATTAATGGTTTCGAGGATTGCTGTGTCAAGGCCCATACGGGATAAATAATTGCTTGTATCATCCATCGGCCACTGTTGCAAATTATAAATTTGTTACATCACCGAATTTCCATGGCATCTTAAAGATTCCCGAATTTCCCAAAAAAAATTTTGGGAAATTGTGTCGTGACAAGCACGACCCGTTATCCTGTCATTTATTGAGAAATAACTCCCACACCTCTGTGTGTTTGTTCGATCGGTAACAAGATCGGTAAGTTCGATTCGACAGCCCTACAGGCAGACGCAAACGATATGAGGACAATGGTGTTCACCTAAACACAATGCAAGAGTTTATTCATCCATTTGTTTCCAACGGCGACCTTACTTGATCTACCCAAAGTTAGCAAACATCTGAGATTCGAACCGTGCAATTTGATGGAAATTCGAGCCGAGAATAGACTGCACTAGATTGAGAAGAACATGTTCAATTCTCCAACCCTGGCTCGGTAGCACACGGATTGCTGAAGTCTTCAGCGCAGGTGCGCCCACTGTGATTAACTGTTTCCACGATCAACAATGAGCATATATCACAGACACTCCAAGCGCGCACCACATTGTCAACAGTTTAACGGAAACATATAAAGCGAGCAAAAATAATTCTCATGCCTTACAATTCTGAAACAAACTGAAAAAGGATATATTAGATGATACATAAAACTCCAAAGAGGTGCACACCTGGAAGACATAACTCGATCATAAGACACATGGGCAAAATATAGACATTTCCATATGCAGGGTGACGACGTTTGCTGGTTTATTCTAAACAGATTAGGGAAAACCGTCAAATGTAAAACTTACCACCGCAATGAGTTGTCCTTACACTGCAAGCGTAGCATTTAACAATCCGTGGTTCATCATTGCAAGTGTGAAAAGGTGATATTAGTGAAATTCTATTAAAAAAAACTCCGTCAACGAAGAATTCCTATATTATTCCACTTTCATCAAAAACGACTTTACTATGATGTATATCCTTTAGCTGATCTGCTATGACACACATCTTAATCGTTGAAAGTGTTGATATTTGTGTCACCTAGCGGCACATATTGACTTGTTACAGTTGCACAATTGGGCTGTCGCATTGCATAGTATCTTCATACGCGCGAAATTGTTTGCGCCCCCACATCATGTTGACACCCCGGGCGGCAGTCATTGCCTGCAAGCAGTGCCACCGATCGTTGCACAAATTAGCGCCAATCGGATATTGCAGAGGGTCGTCGCTAAGTCGTGACTACTTGCTTCCGCTATAATATCACATAATGCGCGTATTCCTCCCGTTTGGAGCGTAATCGCCAAGTGCGTCAATTGAGTTATTTTGATCTCACGGTCCAATCTAGGAGCCAGCGCTCACAATAGGACATCATTATGCACGAGTGCTTGCGCGAGATGTGTTACGGTGATTAGGCGCCTAGGCCCCAAGGGAGGCGACCGGGCGCCGCATCCTCGCAGGAAACAAATCACCTCAGGCAATCAATTACTTCCTCACCCAGCTGCCCAAAGTGTCAAAGCGATGAGCGCGCAGCAGGAATATGTATGCAATATCGAGCGACGATCAATCATGCACTTAAACTTCAACCGCGGCCACTGGCCACTTGTCCGGGATTTCGGTGCCCGTTGGCCGAAGGTTATCCCATGGCGCTGACCTTTCGCAATATGTTATAAGACACCGCGGCGCACTCTCGCCGGCCTGCACATGTGGGTGATAAACAACCGTATAACCGAGCGCTCCTCGCTTATGCCGATCAGATGGCGGGTTGTCACCGAGACTCACCTACAAGGCCTACTCGATCAGGCTGTTAGTTGGCAATTCTTTGTCAGCGTTCAACTGCGCGCATAATCCACATCTGCCCCAGTCCTCTTCTTCCTCGAACTGTCATCAATCAATCAGTCGGCTATGAGACAATAAAGAGCGTTTCCCGCTCATCCCGTTTACCGGCGCTCCCATCCCATCCCTTCGGCTACAGTACCCCCGCAACGGTGCACCTTCCGTACAGTTCACGGTTTTATGCAATCTCTTTCACATATAAATAAAACAGTTACACGCGACGAATCAAATAGTTGAGAAAACGCATTGCTAACAACTTGTGAGCTCACAAAAGCGAAATAGAGTGTGATAGACGGAAAGAGACCTGGACGAATAAATAGCACTATGGAAGTAGTATGACGCAGATTGAGGATGGACTAGCGTGGTTTGCGACTGGGCAAGAAATACGATAGGAAAGTGTGGAAATAAATGAAGGATAGAGTAAAGCTTTGGTTGAAGCAGGGTAAAGTGCAGAAACTGGCCGATAGCACCGGAATGAGATCTGCGGAATGGAAAATGCGGACGGGCGAGGGACGGACGGAAGATACAAGTGGTGTACGCGCTGCGTACAAGTGGGATATATACAAAAAGCACCTGAATATTTAAGCTGTTACGGCTGCGGCTGTACAGCCAAACACGTAGTAGGAGGCCGAGTGTGACAATTCAATATTACATTTGGCAAGATGAGTGAAAAGCATAACTGAGTAGTGAGCGATGGACTCTAATGTCCTTGCTGTCGACTAGACTTTCTCTACTCCCTGTACGGCTTGCAGTAGGAGTAGCGGTGGTTCATGTGTTGCGAGAAGCTTCCACTGTGGCTGAACCGTTTCAGACATTTGTCACACTAAACACAGGACATGAACTAGATCCCTTTGTGACCGATGACTTACTTGGAACGGTTTTTCGCCCGAATGGAGTCGTTTGTGCTCGGTAAGATGGTGCTTATGCTTAAACGCCTTTTCGCACACATCGCATTTGTACGGTCGTTGTCCTGTAATTACGGCAGTACAATATTGGATTAACATAATAGCCATTATGCAAGCGAAAGGGGATAGATCAGCTGCGCGGGGACGCGCGAGGTCATTAATTAAGCGGCGCGACCACACGTCCAAACGGACTGCCGCTTACCTGAATGTTCGTATTTGTGGCGAGCGAGCGAACTCTGCTTTCCGAACATCTTGTCGCACTGGTCGCAGGCGTAGAGACCGTCGTCGTCCACTTTGTGAACCTTCCAGTTCTGTCGCATCTTCTTGGAACTCTCCGAATGCTCCGAGAGACTCTCGTCGATCTCTTCGCCTTGCTGAAAACAAGAACGGTCACGGCGGTTCCCAACTCTTGAGACGAACCTCAAGCACTTTCTGGAGGCCTGCGAGACCATTGGTGCCCAGCATCGAGTACTGGGAGAAGAAGTTGTTCGACGCAGGCCAGATGCTCGATGCCGAAGGAGAACCGGTCGTCCGACTGGCCTCGCTCATCTGGTCACCGTCCACATCGGGACTAGGAGTGCCCGAACCTGAGTGCTGCTGGTTGGTGACACTCTGCATGACGTCTTTCAAGGACTCCGTCTCCTTCTTCATGAAGCCGAGGAGGCTCGTCGGACTCCACACCTGGTCCACGGATCCCTCGGAAGGCGCTTTCGTCGGCGAACTCTCTTCCTTGCTGGCCGTGCTGCTGCTGGACGATGGCCGGAACGAGAGGTCTAGTGGCGCTTCGCCTCCCTCGGCGCGAGTTCCGTTCGCGGATTGCGTGGAGCTGGGCCGCTCATCTTTCGAGTTGGACGTCAGCGCCTGAAATTAACTTTTTAATCGGCCGCTCCTAGGTGGCTGGCAAGTAACAAGCTGTAACCGATGTAAATGAAGATAAATGCGGTGGGCATGGAACGATAAATCAACGCAGGTGAACGGGCCGAGTGGCCACCGCTCGATTGGCTACCATCAATCAATGCGCAACACAATTAACCACACTTACTTGAGCAATTTGGTTCCACGCGGTCATGAACTGCACGGGGTCGTTGAGCACCGGGCCACCCGTTCCGGTGCCGCAAGTTGCTGTCGCAGATGTTGCAGATGTGCACTTTTGAAGATCGCTCCAGTTGGAAGCCTTGCCCGCGCTACGGTCGTTGGTGGTGACCAGCCGGTTGCTTCGCCGCTGCTTCGCCCGAGTGTTTTGGAACCACACCTGAAAGCTTTTTACATAAGTTTTTTTGCATAATTCTTGGCGCATATGCGTTTTTTATGACGGCAGTGCACCCAATAAACTGACTGTCGAGGAAGAGCGATAAAAAAGCGCAATTCAGAGCGGCCGTAATAAGGCTGTGGTCAGGTGTGAGGAAGCGACAATAAAACAGCGTAATAAATCAGCTTCACTGCCACCCGCAGCTGATTGCGACCGACCGTCTGCACGCGCCCGTGACGCCCGTGGATTACGGTAGTCAAACATCAAACACTCACCTGGACGACGCGCTTGTTCACGCCGATCTGTTCGGCCATAGCACTGAGTTCGTACTTTGACGGAAACGGATTCCTCTTGTACTGTGTGTGAAGGATGGCCACTTGGGCGTCTGTCAGGAACGATCTGGAGCGAAGAGGACGCCACTCTGACTTGATCAGAGGGTTGATGTTGGAGAGGAGATTCCAGTTGTCCTTGTCGGTTGCTTCGGACTCTGTGGATTCTGTTGCCGACTCATCGCATTCGGCTTTCGGAGTGGACTCGTCCATTTTCTCTTCTAGTTTGTCTTCCATCTTCTCCGAAACTTCAACTTCTTCCTCCATTAGACTTTCGGTGAGATCTTCGCTAATTTCCGGAGTTTGCTGCTTTTCACTGGAGTTGTGCCCGTTTGATGACGTCGTGGAAGTCTGCATTTGATGCGTGGTCACACAAGTATCGCTCGAACAAGACATACCTGGATGAGCTGCTGTTGAAGCATCAGGGCGCTCGGATTCATGAACATGGAACTGTAGGCTGACATATTCTGAGCGGACTGTAGTTGTAGAAGGGTCTGATAGAGGGCGAGTTGCTCCATGGATCCACCGATGAGGTTCGCCAACTGCGAACTGTTTCCTACGTTCACTTGGAGTTGTGTACACTTCTTGCTGCTCATATGCGACGAGAAGGATCCCGAGTGAGAGAAGCGCTTGTGGCAGTTGGGACACTGAAACAGACTGAAGTGAGCTCGCCGCGTAAGGTATCGTAGTCCGCGACCGACATGGCACTACCTGCCTTGCAGCGTGCCCCTAGCAACACCAATTGTGCTCACGACTCCGCCCCTTAGTCGAGCCTCATCAAGCGATTTGTACTCTCGGCGCCGCCCGCATATAAACAAACCGTAGACCACGTTGACGCCTGCTCGCCAATAAGTCGCGAACACAGTTTATAACGTAATCAGACACCTTGCTAAGACGGTGGATAACCATCTTCCCGAGAGGGCACTGCAAGGAACAAGCAGATTGTAAACAGAGCCAAGTCTCGAGGCTCAGTGGTAATGCGGAGGGGTCGACCGGCTGTGACCGTAATCGCTGATGACCTCCCGCGTGCCACCCATGCGCCGTAGGTGAAAGAGGAGAGGTTGTGAACGTGTGGCATAAGATGTCTCTTGCCATATGTCGTGCCAATCAGATAAACAATGGATTAGCCGATTAAAGGATGCGTACAAGGGACATTTGTGCCTCCGTTTTACCCCCTTCTAAACATGCGCCAAAACAAAATCGTTTCGCGTCCGTTTCCTCCTCATCCCCTTTGCGGTATTCTAATCTGTTCGGTGATCAAAGGAAGCGTTTGAAAGGGGACGCGGGGGCAGAAGAACGTTCCGTGGCGCACCTGGGACCAAATGAATGTCCGCCAAGTCTTTCGTCTCGCCGTTTTTCTTACAAAACTTGTGTCAATCAAGGCAAGTACACGCGCACTTCACACGCTATGAATGAAGCGCCAAATCATTAAAAACCTCAAATGAGCGACTTTACACCGATGGCCCTCCGCCTACGGTACATCCTTGTTTGGACTCCTTCTGTCGCCAGCGCTACTCGAGCTAATCTGGTGTTTAGGACGGACCTCAAGCACAGGCCTAATTGTGCTCTGTCGCCCAAAAAGACAAAGAGCCTTACCTCAAAAGGTTTTTCGCCTGAGTGGATGCGTAGATGCTCCTTGAGATGATGCTTGAACTTGAAAGCCTTCGAACATTCGTTACATTTGAATTTGCGCAACGCATCGACAACGCCTGCACTGGCTGAGGCTGGAGAAGTTTCGGACATGTGGCTCTTAAGGAGGATAGCAGATGAATCCGTCGTTGTCTCAACGATTCCCATCATAGTCCGGTCCAGCTACCTGTAAGCAAAAAAAAACTTTTACTGGTCGTCGCTACGGTCATTAATCAGCGGACAAAAACGATATGAAAAACGCAATGTCCCAATGATTCACTTGGCAAGTGCGCTCCGAGTTCTGGCCGCCGGAGTAGTTGGGATCGCGGTTCCACGTAATGAATACATTACGAAAGCGCGCACTCATTAAACCGATGCCTGCCGTCGCTCAACGGACATCGGCGACTCATCCACAGTAAAAGTAGGTAGAACAATCAGGCATATGTGAGTGTGTGCGTGTGTCCCACTCTTCCCTCCTCTGCCGTGTGTGGGCACATTCCCATTTCCAGGAGAGTCGAGGAGAATCTATACGCCCAGAGGCAAATGGCGGGGCGTGGCACGCGTGTGGTGTGCCGGTTGGTTAGCCAGGGGTGCGTAAGGTGGAAGCACGTTCACGGGAGGGACTCTCCTCTGGCCACGCGCGCCCGCGCTCGCAGCCGAGTCAGAAGCGAGTAGCTTTCGCGCAGACTGGCGACGAGCCACCTTCGTGAGGCGTATAAAGTAAAGTAAATTAGATTGATTAGTGTGAGCCGGAAAGAGCACAGAGCTGCTGCTGCCGAAAAGCGCTTACCTCATCGTGTGCGCCGCCGCAAACTTACCGTAGGCGCGAAATTAGGCGACGAGCGACGCGGCCGCTCGAGGTAAAACTAAGAGGGACACACCTAAACCCTTAAGATGCACAAATTTCATTTCCGCTTCGAAATGCAAATCGATCTCGAAGGGTGAACAAGGAATGCTCATCGGTGTTCCTCCTCTGAAGAACCTTTGTGTTCTTGCTTTGAGTGCTCACCCGCCAAAGGCAATTTGGCCGGTCGGTCACCTATGTTGCCCCGAAGCGCGGTCTCATCATCGCGGTTCTGCCTGTCGCTTTCGTGAGGCAATCAACATAAAGCTTTCTTCCTCACCGCAGGCGCTTCTCATCTGGCAACAGCAGAAGGACAATGCGCGCTCCGCTAGAGGCGCAACAAATTTGCCCGAAAAGGGCACACGGATTCCAACGTTAAGGTCTGACGAGCGTCGCGCGTGCACTACTGAACAGCGGCCGGAGTCCCAACAGTTAAAAGCGGCGCCGCGCAGTTTCTTCGAACGTACGGGCCAACACAGACTAATTTAAAATTAGATTGAAGATGAGCGCCACCTGAGCCGCGAGCAG
The DNA here is from genome assembly GCA_000757755.1 of Steinernema glaseri. Classification (NCBI taxonomy): domain Eukaryota; kingdom Metazoa; phylum Nematoda; class Chromadorea; order Rhabditida; family Steinernematidae; genus Steinernema; species Steinernema glaseri. The sequence continues at coordinate 166,618 of KN172922.1, forward strand.
AGGGCACCGCGGCCGAACCCTCGTCCGTAGCGTTCGGCTCTCGAGAGACAACCGGCTCGCTTAAACATGAAAGGGCCATCGCCCACCGCACCTCCACACTCCTGCCTTCCTTGGCACACGAGCGCATCACACGGCTAGGGAAAATGAAAACACTCACGTCAAAGTTGAAACGTATTTAAAAACTTGACGTGTCCGCTGATTATGCGATAAAACAAAACGCTGCGTTGCAGTGATCCCGGCGACATGTCGTTTTGACGTTTCACACAACGCACACACGAACGTCTCGCGAAGGGAAAGTGACCAGCGGCGACTTTACCTGGATTAGGATTGAACGCATAACCTGCCCGTTATCAGAGATTATGAACAATGGACCGAAAAGAACCGTTGCGTGGTCGTCGCCGCGAGCGACCACCCGTTCGCTCTCGCTCTCGTCACGTTTTAAGGTACGTCAGTTCATTTAGATCTGCTCAGATATGGAAAAACATGCGCACAAACAGCGGGACTTTCAGTAACACTCTCACAGCGCAGAAGTTGAACCGAAAACAAAAAGGAATTACATTAAGCGGCGCAGTTAAACCCGTCCGGCCATCCCGTATCCCGAAGAAAGGTGTTCCACTAAACTTGTATCGTGTCATATCGCAGACACGTTCGGAAGAGAAAGTGTATTTAGGACAAATGAAAGGTGAGACAACCCGGGCGACAAGTATCCGAAAAAGCGGATCCATCAAAGTTTTCGCAGACCTACGGTAGCCGCGCACACGGCCAAAAGGTTAATGGGAACCTTTAAGTAATGCGAGGCAGATCTGGTGTCCATGTGGTCGCCAGCCGTTGCATACGATAAACACAAAGGGGAAGGAACATCTAATGCACGGCGCACAGCTACTGCGTAAAATCAAAATCAGTGCGGGTAGGAGAAGTTGGGCCAGGACGGGGCTGAACCGACCGGCTGCCTACTTGTCATGTAGCTCAACTCTCGCTCCTTTCGTCACGAGAGCAGCTGGAAGCGCTCGAGGAGGTGAAGAAGGTCACAAAAGGGTGTGGAGAACAAGGGGCGTGGCCACTATTCGCTTTGGGCGGGCTCCTGGGACATGGATTTAGTAGGTTCGCCCATGATTCAGCGTTATCTATCTGAGGCCAAATCCGTTATTGTCACAGTGAACCTCAAAGATAACAGATAAGGTAATTTAATCACACTTTTCCCCAAAAGGGACCACCCTTACCGGAGGAACCACTTCTTTCGCAATGGTACCCAGTCAGCGGTTTTGCGAAATGTGCAAGGAGGGAGGCTGAAAAGAGGGTTTCCCGGACGATACCGGTGCCACTTGCCTCGTCCCGACAGTAGCCACTTGAGACAGACAAAATGGATTATGGCAACAAGGGAGGAAAGATCCGTGTGGTCGCCCATCTGTCGCTTGCTTGAGCGCCTCCTGTCGCGTAAGGAGCATAAATTGAAAGAAGAAAGGCGCAGGGGGCGGACTTAACCTCGGCACAGGTGTCGGCAGTGCGCGAAAATTTGCCGCAGTTGTTGCGATATTTGGCGAAGCGCTCTTGCAAGTTTTTACCGTATACGCGGGTGCCCCGAATAGGGGTATTTGCAACGCGGCGAGGGGCAGATGTTCAAACAGCGTAGGGGGTACGCACGCAAAAGACAGGTAGCGCTTACACGGCGCAGGCGCCAATGTGCTAATTCTTGGCACAAATGTTTGCCCACAGTAGAAGTGTACATTCATCTGCTGTCCGGTAATCGTCTTAGGCCGATTAGCGTAATTGGCACACATGTGTGCGCGTGTGTGGTACACCGTCTGATTAAGTGGGTAATCCGTGAGGCCAACGCGATAGATTTACCGTAATTTAATCAGCGCGACGACAGGCAGGCCTTCTCGAGGAATAGGCGAGGAGGCCGGCGCAATTCGGGCACAGATGTCACACAGTAGCCATTTGAGGAGATGTGCCTGAGCACGTCTGACTCAAGTTCCGTTCGCGACAGCAGGCACGCAACGGTTATAAGTGGCAGTAGTTAGAGTACAGGGGGCCGCACCGATTCACGGCACGGGGATAAGTGGTGGTCTTGCGGACGACGCGACTAGACAGTTGCGCGCAGCGTAGATCACACAACGATTACGGCACAGTGGCGCTTTTCGGCTTTTGTACTCGTCTGCTGGGCGCGCACAGTGGTGGCAAGGTGTTGTGGAAGTAAGGTGAATGGTCTGTGACCGTTGGGACCTCTTTCTTTGCCGCCTCCGTTCACCTTTGATCCAATCCGATTAATTCCCAATCCTATCAAGGAGATCTGTCAACTCCTCATCCTCTTTAGGTAGTTCAGCAGGTACAGGAAAATCGGTCGTAGAGCCCTAAATTGAGGGCACAAAGACAGTTGTAAAGTGTCGCAATATGGACGGCCAAGACGCTGGTCTGATTAGCGCAAATTACCAGAGCGTGTGAACGGACATGACCTGTAATTACCCAACTCTACAGTAATTGTTACGACATGTCCGGTCTAGGTGTTGATTTACAGTAATTGAACTACTTTAGTGTGGGTGTGTGCACCAGGAGAACTGGACAACAGCCGGTGTGCTGGCCCGGCGCTGGGGACAATTAGCAATTACCTATTAAGAACGGGGCAGCAGACAGTCTTATAATGAACGAGTGGGACAGGAAGTGGGGAGGCCTGATACGTTCGAGGACTCTAACGAACGAAAGAAGCGACGAGAACACAACGATTAATTGTCCATATAACGATCATTGAAAACAGATGAATTCGAAGCGCACGAATAGGTAAGTTGCGATGGCCGCGCCGACCGCGGCGGGAAGATATATCGGGGATTTAGCATCTGCCTTGCACCGCAGCCGGCTAAGAAATGAGCGCGTTTTGTTTCTTGCAAACGCGCGTCGCGCGGGCTAAAGAGCCTATCCCATCTATCTCTTCTTGTATCTCGTCATCGCCCGGTGGTTCGGCGGGTACTGTGCACCTGTTTGTATTTTAAACGACGCTCGCGGCGACTCCTCTAATACCAGCTGCCAATTCAACACCGACCGCACTCGCGCTGTGGTGCCGGTGGTCTTCATTGTGGTGGCCGCCTGAGGGGGTGACAAAATCCGCGCCTTATCCAATAGCGGTTTAACCTAAATATCAAAACTTAGAGTTCCACACCTTGAACTTCGGTTTTGACGTTTTTTCGGCGGATTAACTTTTCCTTGCTGTTCGCTGCACCCAAAGAGACAGGGCAGAAGAAGGAGTTTGCAAGAATCAATACTCATACACCTGATCCATCCTCAAAACGCCTCAAGCATTGTGCGCTGACCATGTCGGCGACGGTGCGGCCCAATATTAAATATTCAATTATAAGAGGCAGAGGAGTAGGAAGGAAGCGCAAGGAGCGAACGGGGCCACACGGAAGGAGAAAGGTTGTTTGCATGCGCACGATACATGCATAATAATTGTCGTTGTACATGAAGATGGTACATTAATAAAATGCGAGACGCAGAGTGGCGCAAGGCCCGGGGCCAAGATTTCAAAATGTCGCCAGAGTCAGGAATGTTTCATTTCCCACAAGCGGTGTGAAAGTGCGCTGCCGCCGTGTTTGCCCAGCTACCGTACACCTTTCGCCCAATCAGCTAACAAGCCATAACGCCGCGTGCTCCACGTTGCTAGGTGACGCCTGCAGCGCTGTTCCGCCGGCTACCGTAGTTGGCGCACCTAGGCGGAGACAGGAGCCTGGCGATGCAGAGAGTTTCAACCAAGCATCTGACTCCACAGTGACTCCAAGTTACTTAACCAACATTCATTCTTTAAATCTGACGGCCCCGCCCCGTGGCGTTTGATTTGTGTTCGGCATGCTGGCGAACATGCATGGACATTAAATTAGGCATATCACTTTCAAGACTTCGCATGTAGATGACGATGGAAATGTTTCAAAACGCCAGAGGCAGCGACGCAATTGTGGCGTGCTTGAAGGATTTATAAACGGAGTTCAAGTTCCCGCAGCTGTTAGGAGCATCGTTTAGCGCGCGGTGTCGTCTATAGTGCTCTGGGGAGTGCTAAAACATAAATGACGGTGTGTGTTCGGCTCACTCATTGCGAGGCGCTGCCGATTACACCTCCGGGATACATTGCCGCTTCCTTCGCGCATACTTATCTATCTTTGGTTATGTCTCTGGTGTGCCATTAAGCACATCGGGTCTAAGCCGAACTTAACTGTCCGCCTGGGAACGTTCGCTCATTTGTTTTGAGTGCCACGCGCAAATCCACTCTGAAAGTGCGCGGCCGCCGAGACGCGGCTAGGTGACGTCCGATACGGTAAACCGAACGGAAGCCGAGAAGTGCGATGCGTTTCCGAGCAAATGCACAAGATTAGAGATGATGGCCGCAGGGAGTGCGACTCCCGGCTTCGTTTGTTTGATTGACCGTCGTCGTGATTATTGCTCATATTACGTGCCGTCTTTTCCCATAGCCTCATTTAGGCTTGGCGGGTCGCGATTGCCGAATTAGTTGGCGGCGAAGGTACTCTTCTTCGTTGCCTACGTCCCTTCTCGCGCTTCTCGCCGTCTGTTTCTCTCGCTCTCCCTATAAGGCCATCCTCCGGTTGCCGCTGTTCTCGGCCTCTCAGTCGGGGCACTCTCGAGGGACGAAACGAGCGAGCGGTTTTCAGAAGGAAGAACCAATCAAGAGAATATGCCAGCTTTGACCGCGTGAGAATTTGTATCTTATACATACACACTTTTACAAATGTGCTTTTTCATGACAAATATCCCGTGGCACGGCAAAACTTCCAGGAAGCCACGGCTTTTTCCCGGCTAACAAGGTTCGTCTTTCTTCGCTGACGCAGTTGTGATGTCCTTTGCAAGTAATAAAAATGTGAATGTCTCTTTGCGCTTCTGCGGCACTTCCAAACCTGCATGGTGCGCAACATTACGGCGCCGCACGGGAAAGAGGATGCAAGGGGTGAGAGTGAGAAGACCGGTAATTGCGATCTCAAGACGGCCGATGCGTGGTCCGATGAATTCGCTTGATGAGGGGAGCCATCTGGCTTGCCGCAAGTCGTTTTGTCTTTGCGGGCGTCTCATGAAGGAGTGACAATCGGATCACCAGCAGATCTGCCCCTTGTGCCAGGCCAACTGTTCGTCGTATATGTTAATTGAGCACGAAAGTCCTTTTGGCCTCTGCGCAAACACCGGCTGCCAAAGGGATCTGCCAGGGCCGGCGTGGCCTTCGGTAACACTTCTGTTGCAGGTCGGGAGCACAAAGACAGCGCGCATGCAGTACCATTGTTTACAGACGCTCTCCAGGAGTGGAAATAAGGAGATTAGGCAGAGCCGCGCGATAAACAACACCAGCGTCTTTGTCGCTGCCGTTGTAACCTCGCATATGCAAATGTAAATCCGCAGGACCTTAGCCTGCTAATTAACTATTGGCTGGCGCCACCGCTCAGCTGCGAGGCGTTCTAACGCTTCCTAATTAGCAATACTTCAGCGCACGTACTTTGCGGGAACTTTCGGCGCCCGCAGCCATTCATTGAGGGATGATCCTCACCTTGCGGCACACATGAAAGCAGAAGGTGCGCGTCTAGATTTGCCGCATTCGCTGTCGGCAGCTTAAAAGTCACCGACATACGCTGTTCGCACAACCGAGGGCTGAATATTTCATTAACTGCGTCTCCTATTGCGTGACACAGATCAAAAAAGGCCGCACACTAAATGGATTAATGCAAACAGCTCCCGCACGAGAGCCATGACGACGCCGATCGTCGCGACATATGATGATAGTGACAGACAGGAACGGTGCATTTATTTAGATACTACGCCTAGGTGCACCCAGATCAGTTACAGTATCACAAAGTGGTCAGAAGAAAGAGTCTGTGCGAGGCCTTTGTTCCGGTTGCGCATTCCAAAGGTCAATGGGACGTTGTTCCTCGTAGGACGCGTAGCTGAAACAAGGAGGTAAACGAAATTCAGAGTTGCTAATTGCAATTACGTTGGAGCGACGTCCCACATCACAGCACCAAAGAGCGGATCTTTGACGCGAGTGTCGTCGGTGATGACGTTCCTGCAAATCGCTGGTTTAAGGGGCTAGGGTTACGGTAATTCATACTTGGACAGTGTGCGGTTATTGTTCTCGGCTTCGAATTTGACGGTGTCAAAAGGATCGGGGTCTAGCAGGTTGATGGCCACCATGGAAGTTAGGAAGAAGCAAGCAAGCGCGTAGGGACAGAACTCGAGCAGTTTTGCACTGGAAGGGACAGTTGGAACTAGTCGTTCAGACTTCTTAACCTACATAAACGATGGGGGAATGACATTGGAGCAGCAGCCGGTCTCGTCGAACGTTTCGCAGCAAGACGCTGTTTCGTTGCAGGTGTAGATATTTGGCTACAAATAGAAATGATAACCCCTAAAAGAAAACATGGTTCTGTCACATGGAAGCCAGGTTCAGTATCCTTGTTGATGCATAAGGTTGTACCCTTCACCACAGGGAATATCCCACAAAGGAGCAGCAGACTCCAAGCAACGTACGAAATCATCAAGTGAAAGCTACGTGTCCACGCGCATCCACGAAGGTGGATGTGTCCCTATGACAATGGAAACGGTATCCAAGGAACAGGGCGCATTTCGCCTTCTGCGCCAATTTGCGCGCACCCAAGGAGTTTGTGTGTCATATCGCCTCTGACAACGACAAATGAAGCTGTCGTACGTACTTGATGGAGTTAAGAATATAAATTGTTTGTTGGAAAGGCGAAATCAGTACATATGTTTGAGGGAAGTCCCAGCGGGGAATCGTCTTCCTTACTTGTCTTCCCGCGCCTTCTCCAACTTGTTAAAAGAGCGCGGCGGACAGGAGAAACCACAGGAGGCTGCTGGAGAGACGGGCCGAGATCGAAATTTATGATTGAGACGTGTACAAGTTTAAAATGAATTCGGCCGTTTCAATTTGTGGCGTCGTCGTCGCTGTCGACGTTGTCGTCGTGTGCAATTGTCATTTTGTGCGAATCTCCTCGGGGGCATGCCGAAAATCGGCGACCCGACGCCCGAACGGGAAGCGCGCAGGGGCATGCCGTTTCGGTGAGAAGCCCGGCTCTGCTTAACTATGGCGCAAACGGAAGCACAGCGGACGTGTGTCGTGACGTGGCCAATTGCCAATCTTGGACTAGTTGTTCCTGTCGGATGGCACCATAAATAAAGGCCGACAAACGAGAGTTGCGGAAACACGCGCGCCGGCGCGATCTCCAGCATCGCCGAGGATATCCTTCCTCACAGGGGCTAACGGACGAATTCACCGCCGTCGACACCACGTCCGGCACGCTACCAGCTACTTTCGTTGCTTGAATGGACACCGACTTCCGGCGAGACGATTCCATGCATTGACGACACTAATCACTACATTTCACACCACTTTTTCCTCTGGACCACACCATAGAAAATCCTAAGATGGGCCGTGGGAGGGTGTGCAACAATACAAGCTAATTATGGCAAACGGATAGGAGGCGAACAATCGCAGGCGTCAACGTTCAAGGGGAACCGCGAAACGAGCAGCGGAGTCACGATATTTCGGGATGCACATTGTTCGCGTGCTCGTTATTCGTCGACGGCGAACACGGTAGTCGGTGCCGTTACACAATCACGAAATCATGGACTTGTTTACACAGCAGTGAATGCGAAACTACACGTTTGGACGAACTAGGGGATCGGCTGTGTTTAACTCCGGAGTCACAAATAAACACTGTGTGGGGATGGCAACGGAGAGCTTTACATGCGTTATCCTGACATGAGTAGACTACCGATATGGCTTTCTCGAAATTCCGTGAAGAGTGGACCCTGTTCAGAAAACTTTCATCATTACTATTTTAAAATTTAACTCATATGAGCTACTACAGGATAAGGGAGCCCTGAGTACTGTACTGAGTTTTCGTGGAGAGACGCATAGTGTAAACTCCAAGTAAAGGCTGTAGTATATATAAAATGAATTTAATCATCGCTTGTGCGTAGAGCTCGCCTGTGCTTAGAGCTGTCCGCGGTGAACCACTGTGTATGGTGAACCAATAGCATACTTGATAAAACAAACGTAAGCAGCCGCTACTCGGGGACGCGTAGCGTTTTCTGTCAAGAGAAAGGAATGTGCGAAGTACTGCTTGAAGTTTCACAAGTCTTAAAACTGCGGTTTTCTGATCTTATCTTACCTTATCAACGCAATTTCCAGGGTGCTAAATAGTAATCGTCTTCCTAAACTAATCAGTGTTAATAACGCCGCATTTCGCTCGATCCGAAAGCACAGGTAGTTCACGTATTGGCCCTATTAGACTTAAATGCATTTTAGATTAACAGTAAAATACCATAAAACACGAGAAAAAGTTTAAAATGAGATAACCACGAAGTTTTCCATTTTCACTGCTTCCACCCCAATGAGAACACTTTTATCTGTCATAACATCATCCAAAGGCTAACACTGTCACAAGTGCACACATGAAACACTCTGCGCAGGAGTGAGCAAAACGAAATGAGGAGGGCGAGCAGAAGAGAGCTACAGGGCCTTGGGCAACAACGTCGCCGTGAACTGAGATCAATTCTTGTCATGAACCATGGACGGCTCCATTGGGTTTGGACAGATCTTAAAATAATCTTTTATGTACAGGAGCTCTCTGAGGAATGATCGTTGCGGAGGGTACAGCACACACGATGACTACTTGCAGATGTCCACTTGTGTGGTATTCAGACACGTCTGACAAACCACTTTGCAACACCACTGGAATTTGCAGTTGCACTTCGTCTGAGTTTCTTGAGAGTAGCTATTGTAACCTCGTCCGCAGCAGAGCAGATCGCAACTATCGGCACCGTTCGAGCCGCGTCTAAACAAAAGTCTCGAAGTTATGCTGTAGAAATAAAGACGACATGACGGAGTTTTAAAATGCCCTGGGCGGCATGAGCACAAAAGATTGTGTCTTGAGATAATATTAAAAAAATATATTTCCAGGGCTTACTGGCTAGCTCTATGTTATGGCATACTTTTGGCTGAACAGTCACAATTTTGCTCGGTCGTATTTTCGTGGTGATAGGTATTTCGCTCACCAAATAGAGAGAAGATTGTTGTCCATATTATTTTGCTCCTTAAGTTTAACATACTCTTAAAAAAAGCAAAAAAATGCGAAATACTTTTAAATTGTGAAATGCTCTTAAAAAAGCAAAATTTTTAACATCTCCCATTTTCAAACTTTTACGTCCAGCTTTTTATGAAAATCCTTTCTTCCTAATAAGTTATTCATTCTCAATTACGTATTTCCACTCACCGACAAACTCGTCCCTGCGTTCCCAGTGTTCCCGCCGACCTATCTGCCGCGCAATAGTCCGGCGAATCGTCCAGGTAGACAAGCTCGGTCTGCAGGGCTCGGCTTTTGCGGCGGCTCTGCCGATCACCACCTTTGGCTCGCGACACTCGATCGCGTTTCTCGGGTTGACTTACGACTTGCATGTTGCCGCGCGCGTTTATCTAAACCAAACAAACATAGCGCCTTATATCCGTCCAGCACACAGATCGCCCGTGTGAATGATAGGTACCTGAATGCGTCGCGCAGCGCGATATTTGTTCGCGAGAATATTGCCCATTTGGCGCATGGATGGCAGTTGCATCCAGCACGTCTTCATGTTGCAGGAGCCGCTCACACCGTGGCACTTGCATTTGGGCTTCGTTTGGCGCTTAAGGACCTTAACTCAGGACATGCGCATATCGAGAGGGTGCATGTTGCAACGGTACCTTTCGTCCGACCTCGTTGTTCCAGCGATTCATCAGGGAGCGACCACGATCGGCAGATCGTTTTGGATATCCGTCTTCCTTTTCGCGGACGTCGATGAAATCTCGTGCGAAACGGTAACCGTAATCGACGTTGTCTCCGCAACCACCCCAGTTCCACTGGTTGTTCACACCTTGCGGCCGTTCAGCCGTGGAGCATCCACAGCTCTGCAGAACACCCATACGGCAGCTTCGGCCGATTTCGTGGCTCACCCCCGCAGACACAATAGAATAGGTGAAGGCTGCCTCCCGCGTCCCAAGTTTGTGGACTGGCCCGACAAGGTCGGAGCCAGGAGGCTTCGAACAGTTCCATCTCTCATTACGAAATTGATGCTCGCACTCCTAGAAGGTCGACACTACAGTATCCCGCCTTCAAATGTTGACAAACCTGTAAGGCCTGTTTGGCGCCCTCGCCAACAACTGGCATGTGATCCTTGAAGAGCTCACATATTCTCGCTTGACCTGGCGATAAGCCGGACAGCGTGAGACAGGTCGATTTGGTCTCAGCACCGGCAAGAAGGTTGGCTGTACTTAGCTGCGCTATTGACGACCTTAAACATTCCTTTCGTGCACTAAAAACACGCACGCCGAACATACCACCAGGCTGCATCGAGGACAGAACTTGCTATGGGCAGAGAGGCAGCGATCAGTAACAATGTGAGCTGCGGCCTCATCCCTGCAAATACGATAACGCTGTAGGGGGTGCGGGATTAACGCGGACATATGTGAAAAGATTACTCAAATCGGCGCGAGTGAGAAAAGAGGAGAGTGGCCCTGAATGCCCGAATAAGCGATTGGACGTGAGATCAGCGGGACAGGGGCGGGGTCGCCAGCACAGCCACGCTTGGACCACAACGAAGCGAATGTTACCGGTGTTGCACTCAAAAAGTGAAAAATGACTGCAGACAAAAAGTTGTTTCAAGAGAATTGATTAAGGCTCTGGAAACACGTTGGCCGCCACCTATCAACATCCCGGAGGCCGTTTGATAGAGTAGGGCAGCGAAGCTGATTCGGAGGAGTCATTGATATAAATGAGATGGATGGATTGAATAGATAGATCCCGAGGTGAGCGCCACAGATACGAGTGAACGAGCCCGGCCGACGCAAGGAAATAATAGATTAGTTGTCCGCGAAGGGTTAATTAATTTTGCCGAGGCCACCGAACTCGATGCTGCCAATGTTGCTAGCGCGGGCGGTCACTCGAAATTCAAATTAATTTAGAACACAGGTGTGCCGGGGTCACGGCAGTGAGTCCTGGAGGAAAAAGTGGAAGTCGCCGACACCACTACCGCAACGGTCCCTGCCCAGAGCGCACAAGGTCGACGGATCCGGCAGAGACCCAGCGACGGCCCTTCTGAGTTGTTGATCCTAATTCTCACCTGTTTGACAGTGATGGATGATGTCCACGGGAGTCGAGAACAACTGCAGAAGCTGTAAACTCGCCCCGGCACACATCCCTCAATAGTGGTGTAGAGCCCGAGGCCGCTCTATCTATCATACACATGCGCGCTTACACGCAGTGTCCACGACGCACTTTTAACTCGCCTGAAACAGTGGACTGATCGGCCACAGCGCAAATATTGACACACAGTGACCGCTGCTTTGCGCGGAAAGCCTAAATCCTTATCTATTGACGCTTACTCCCTCCGCCTTATGCACCCTCCGATCGCTGCTTTCCAATTGCTCGCTTGATGTGCCGATATAATTATCGGCATTAGGTAATCAATCAACATTAACTCCTCGCCCTGTGTCAAAGAGACATCGATGCGCAAAGCTGCCCACAGACAGATGCGATAGGACGGGCACCACCGTTCAGAGGGCACCAGCTAATGTGCCTCGTTCATAGTTCAAGAAAGGAGTGTCGCGCCGCAATGAAACATGATATTTTGGGAGAATTAAGCGATCGACGGTGACATCAGAATTGTACGGCAAGGGGAGGATTTGTTGCGCGAAGGAGGGGGTGACGGCTGTGTTCGTCGCCGGCCAAAGAGAGTTAGCGCAGCGGTGCGAACAGTGAAAGCGATCCGCTTCCGTACGTTCACTGCATAACACCCTCCGCTTACCGTTCAGCTATGAGAATGGCGCTCTTTCTCATTGTCGCACATTTCTACGACCGCATGATAAGCCCAACCGCTACATCAACGCCCATTGATGCTCTATGCGCAAGGCTCTTCGCACCGTCGCGTGTAGGACATGGCCCTTCATAGATATCGAAAGGAGAGGGTTGCCAGAATGTTTTGCGTTGAATATCTCAGCTCTGTTCAAGTGTTCGTGTTTCTATTGCTGAATATTACTTGTCTAGTGCGATCAGGCGATAATGAATACAGTGGAAGTTTCTTTTACCTTTCTATTTCTGGAAGTTCCGAAAGAGACAAACAGAGTGCTCTGACAAGGCAGTTAAAAGAGACTCTTTGTTGCGGGACATGACTTTTGTCTATTACAGGTATATTGAAATTTAACATGAAGTATGTAGGACGAGTCTTTACGAGAAGGGATACGGCAGAATATAACAACAGAATACATACAGGACTGCTGTAGGATGAGCACAATCAACGAACGTAAGGGTGGCAAGGTGAGCGGTACGGTAGGAGGAACCTGCATGATCGGTTGACACACATTTTTTTCCTTGGTCACATGCCGAAAAGACCGAACGGCGCTTCATTTCAAAGGGTACAATAATTTATCAACGCGACATGTGTTCTTTGTTTCGTTTTCCTGTGTGAAGAATTTATGTTTCCTGGTGTACGCATCCATTTCAGTGAACTTCGAAAATATTTTTTTAGCTCTGCAAAGGACAATGAAAGGTAATACCAGAGACCGATTCCAGGTCGATGTCACTCTTTTCAATTACAATGCTACCTAATAAACTGTTTATACATGAGGAACTCGTGTTTCAGAGAGTAATCTAAGGACAACACACCGACAAAGAAGGCGCTCCGAGGATCGAACTAACAAGTGGAATGTTGTGAGTTTCCACATGAAACGCATAAAATGTTGGCGTTCAAAGCATCAGTCTCTAACAATGCTTCTAAAAGCATCACTTTCAAGACGCCCCGATGCATCGGTTCTTAGTCTTTCTTAGACTTGGACATCTTCCCTGGTTGCGACGAGAAGCTCGAAATTTACAGCATGATGGAGATAGAAGCTTCAGATCTCTCTTGCGTTGCCGCCCCAAAAAAACGTCAGAAGAGAAATCCAAACACGGACTATTTGGCCATTTGGGATGTAAGTCTTAGCTTATACATATTGCAGTCGCAATCTTCTTCCCTCCGACAAGTCAAGTCTTCTTTACGACAATCACAGGAAAAGACGAAGTGAGTATCATCTGCAAAGGATGTGGACACAGATCTGTGAAAATGAAGACCAGAAGAGACCACGTCGGCAGCGATAAATTCGCGTGTCCGATCCTAAGTTGCAACCATTCTGCGATCGGGTTAAGAAAGGTTTGCCATCTTGGAAGCAAGCATGGAAAGAATATACAAACTTTGGACGGAGAAGAACGCGCCCGGTTTGAAGATTCCCGAAGTGACTTCTAGGGGAGGGCAGACGCTGTTATGAAAAAGTGCTTTTCCTGAGTTCCTAAATAATGGTTGTGTGCTTTATCCTCGTAGATGACGATGTATGAAAACTTGTTCGGGTCTACATAGCTTCACATATGCCCACTGGAAATGAAAGCTGAAACTACACTACGTGTATAGAAGCTTTCACTTGAGTAACGCAAAACGGCCATTTTGCGCGTCATCCTACAGTAATCAAAGTCTAGTAGAATAAATGTGTTGTTTAAGCGGGATCCACCGATATGTAATTACGTAGCGTCGAGATCGGACAGTCTTGTGGTATGAAATTGCCACGAATCGTAGATATGGATGGCGGATAAAGTGCTGTTGTGTGGTCCTGCCTTCTGTTCGACCTTCCGATAAGTTTCCACCACGTTTCAACCGCGATCATTTTCATACCGTTAGGATTCTTTTCCGGATGATTAATTTTAGGCATGAAAGCCATAAATAGGGAAAATTGCAGTTAATTTATACTATTATTATACTATTATTACTGACCTTATATTATACTATTATCACTGCAAAAGCATATCACATACATGGAAAATCGTAATACCGTCGGAACTGGATCTCCTTGAAACCGGAAGCGAGAGTTGACATGGTCAGTCTCCAGGTTAAAAAATTAGGAATTCGCGCGGCTCATGTGTAGCGGAAATCAGGTTTTATCCGCGTGCGGTCCGCTCTCTGCTATTCATAGTGCATTTAGGCGGCCTTCCTGGACCACCTTGTATTTTCCAATCAGGTCAGCAGTCACAACTTTCTTTCACGGAGTATGATGGTTGTTCGCTAGTTTATATTGTCTTGTGGTCCATATTCCGCGTACTAACTATATGCTTCCGATCTCTGGCTTGTCCAAATCCGTAAGCTAGGATAGTCTCGCACCGATCTCTGTCATTTTCAAACATCTCCACAATGTTTCTATCGTGCTCCTCCGTCCTCTCCGGACTGCACTTTGTGAGTCACGTGTCGAGTTGACCTCAATTCCATTTTTCTTCCGATTTTTCTGCAGACATGTCGCAATTGGCGATCAAGAACGACGATGAGTCTGACGTTAACCCTAGACCATGATTAAATTGGAAACTATTACAGACGAGATCTTTGCTGCGCAAAAGTGAAAGCTGTTAATTTTGAGGTCGCGATGGACCGAGAAACCGCAATGGTGATGGCGCGTCACCAACAAAAGAATCAATTCGGGAACTTGATTTGACCGTCTGCCTGCGTCTATGCGGTCAAACCGCCGACCAAACCAGCCGCTCTGCACGGCTGACCGCGCTGACGATTTCCGCGACCTAATAGTGTTCCTTTCGCTCGAGTCACGTGTTCCTTTGAAGCTCAGCTACAGACCTGCTGCCTTCGAGTGCAAATGATTTTTCAGACGGCTATTTATCGGTCACTGAATCACAGTTCCAATTCTGGGACGAACACTTACGATGTCAGCTGAAAAGGATGCGCGATTCGACACTGTCTACAAGTTCTACACAGACGGACGGAGAAGGTTCACCGAGCTGATACGGTAATCGTGAAAACGCGGCCGTGTTATCACACATATTTAGGTTAAAACCAACGCAAGTTTTCCTCGGAGGGTTTATCCCCCCACTCATTGGTTCCGTGGCAGCTATTGGCATAGCTCTCGTCTTTCATAACGACGAAATCAGCAACTACAACTGGCAATGCGGGGTAGGCATCTAACAAACATTTTTTGTCTTGCTTTTTTTGTCAACATGTAGCTTTTAGAATGTTGTTCTAACATCTAACATTATTGTATCCAAGTTAATCCAGTTAATGTATAGTCACTTTGTTCCGTAGCCCACGGTAATCTGGCATTTTTCAGAGAGCTCGGCTGCCGTCACTTTCAAGAATAATCAACCTGCCTCTTGAGCGAACTTTCTGGCAGTTATTCATCCTGATGCATGTACCAATTCGAGTCGTGGAGCTGTTCACTGGCTGTAGGTTTCATTTTTTACATGATCATTTTGGCATGGAACGAAAAGGTGAAACTATCGAGAGGAATGACTGGTTTGTACTGTATTAGATACCATTACAGCGTCATTTTGGAATTAACAGGAGCCTAAGAGAATTTTCTGGGCACATCACGAACTTTGGGTTAATTTTTCGGATTCATCGGAGCTCAGAATTTTACCTCATTCCACATTTCAACCATAAAATAGTAATTACTGGTTATTACATCATTAATAATACTGTCTGTCTTCTACACCATTTTCCAGTCAGTCGATACAACCGCTTGCTCAACGTAAACTACGCAAACAAACGCTTCTACCACTTTATGCGTTACGCTTACCTCCTAGTTGGTCTAGCCGAACTGTTCTTCCTGGCGGCACTATCCATCATTGGTGAAAGGGAAAATATCCGTAAGTCCAACGTTTTTTAACTCCGTCTACTGCGAATGTTTTATAAATTCACGTCGTTCTCTTCTACATCTTCGGTTTCTGTGGCATCGGTTTCTTCATCGCGAACTTGTTTTGTCATCGGCACTCACTCTACTACCTTAATCCATATGTAGGACAGTATCCTCCTTCGTGCTTTAATTGTGAATTTAGGGGCGACTGAGTTACCGTCTGAAGATCCTTTTCGCAACAGCATATATGCTCTCTGTTCCTATCCTCATTGGTTCCTTCATCCTCTACTGGAAGAAGTGCATCACTTGGGGTGAGCAATTTTTTGAACAAATAATTTAAGCATCTGAAATCGTTCCGCAGATCCCTAGATGGCTCTCATCACTGGGGTTTGTCCGATTGCTAAAGCAACTCCTGTTATTACGCACATTTTCTATGAAAATTTAAGGACAAGAGAAGCGTTTCTCCCTTGCACTTGGCAAAACTTTTGGACAAAAGTCACGGGCCACTTCATTGTCCTAGCTAGGACAGAGTAATTATTTTTGAAGCAAAAAATTCACAACAACGATGATCTTTTGCCTTTGAACTTGGTGCTCAAATGTTCAGAAAGCATGGAAGCAGCGTAAAAAAGGTCAACCTAGCTGTACCCAGATGCAAGTTACAGGCTTCTTTGTTGCTTCTGCAGTGCTTTGGAGTTTTGTTGGCTTTCGACCTTGGAGGCCACAATTGAGGGAATAAAAGATCTCCTTTGATTTTTTTTTGTCTTTACACGCTGCTACAGAACAAGGAACTACAATTGCTGAGAATATAGTTGAACCATCCACTGTAGTGGTCTTTGAGCTATTACATTCCTCTACTTTCACAGGATACGATGTATTCGCAATTTGCGAATACGCGGGCGTGTTCCTCAACATCGCTTACCACGGCTGCGCCTTCTTCGACATCCGATATAAGGTGGTCTTTACCGTTCGATTAGTAGAACACATTGAACAAGAGCAAAGCGAGAACCGAATAGAAATGAAGAAGCCTCTACCTCAGGAAAGCGCCAAATGAGATTGTTCATGACATTGTTGGTTATTTATTGTGAGAAATATATAATTATGAACGAGCATCATTTTCATATGTCACCTTCTTTGGAGTATGCGCAATATGTCAGCGACGGGCAGACAGACTAAAAGTTTGAGAATGACGCCCATTCCGACAAGTGAATGGTGGAGTCTAGCTGTGGGGGATGACGTTGCAAACGGCAGCGCATAGGTTTGTGCGTAACCGGAGCCCCAGCATTGATGGCAAAGTACATGTAAAAAAACGAGTCCCTTACAGTTCATAAAATGATTACAGTAACTGGTGAGCGTGCCAGGACACTCAATGCATGACGTAAAGTTGTTGCGAACTGTGTTTAGCGCATACAATTTTGTGTTTTCTTCTACTTGATGGATTATCACGAGGTTTGTTCACATCAAATCTTTTCCATAACTGCATATTTGAATCCTTAATCCGAGTAAATTTTTGTGAATGTGAGTGGCGTACTATGTTTGAATATTCCTTTCTAATAACATCATAACAGAAGTCGAATACTTAATAACATGTCCTGCATCGGACAACCAGAGGCAGAAGAACATCATCTGCTAGTTACATATTCCCTTCATTGTGTAAATGCACGACAGTCATTGGAACTCATTGTTTCAATGGTGTTGACAATCGCGGGATCGAGGCCAGGCGTCCTCTGATGAGGTTGAATTCATTTTTATGCGGAAAAGAAGAAGAAAGGAAGTCGAGTTCAGTGCGGACATTTTTTTTTCCTTGAAAGGTGAAAGCAGAGAAGACATATTTTATATTGTTTTTGCTCCTATAGAGCAGCTAGATGTTTACCAATTGAGCACCAATCCAAAACTTGTAAACAACAACAATGTTCCCATCGCCCTTTCGCCTTCTTTGAAGAACAGCGTTGTTCCCGATCTCGGACGTAGGAGAATATATTTTGCCTTTTGCGTAGTGACAACTCGACCGTAAATCCCCTCCGCTCCAGACTTCGAAAATACACGCAATGTATTCTAAGTGCATGAGTTCCGCGCTCCACGCAGATGTCCTCGAGTGTATAGTCGTTGAGAACATTTCAAAATATCAAATTTTAATGTTGCCACCTGAAGGGAAGCCTTACTGTAAATGCTTCCGCCTCAGTCACGGCGACTTTAGGCGATACCGTAGTTTTTTCAAATGCGATCTTTGCTGCTTTAGAGAATCGCACATATACTAAAATATACATGTTTATTACAGATTGTTCCCTCAAAAAATGTGTCAAGCAGCAAAATGATTTCACGGAATGAGCTCGCCTGTTTTCAAATTCGATGATGCTTTCAGTTCCTCATCAAAAACGGAAGTTAAAACGTGCCTCCGCCACAATAGTTTTGATACACATTATTTAGTGTAATAATAATCTCGTCGTAAATAGGTCTCTCAAGAATTAAAGATCAGGCCTTGTATTGACGACAACGATGTCCTATCTTGATGCAAAAATATGTCAACATATGTTAAACAAAAGGCGACAAAATTCGATCAGAATTTGTCCGGTAAATGGGAGACTCGTCGACCCACGTACATATATATTAATGTTCTGTGCTGGATCTTTGGATTTTTGTTTTTTGCCAGGAACCCTCGAATTTTAAGAAGAAGAGAGCCATTGTTTCAGCCAGACAAATACACCCCTTGATCGTCCCTTATAAACAGGCTGTCGCGCCTTTTGTTTGACGCATGTTGCGAATTCTCTCTGCAAAGATACCACCATCCAAAGGGCGCACTTTGCCGTTTGGCACAATGGCAATATTTCAATTCTAATCCAATCCTGCTAATGGTACAGCGAAATAAAACATGCACAAAACAACAATGGGCTAAAAATTTAGCTCTTATGTAAGCGAAATTTTTCTATCAACTTTAATGAAGCGAAAAAAACTGGCATAAAATTCACGCTATGATTCGTGTTAGTCAACCCACTCCAAAATTTAAAAGCGTAAAAGTAAGCGTTAGTAATAAATTTGAAGTAGCACAAGGTAGAAAAGTGTGATAAATAACAATAGGACAAAATTCGGTCAGAATATGTCCGGAAAATGGGAGACAAAGACACTCCAAATTCCATTGTCCAGTAGTCGGTCTCTACTCTGTGCAATATAAATTTATATTTCCTATGCATAAATTACAAATCATAGTGTACAGACAAATGTTTGACAACAGTAAAGGCACTCTTGTACCATCAAAAGCAGCGTGACACGCAGGTCGACACTCTGAGATCTATCGGCTAAACGCTGGTTCCCGTTGCCGTCTTTGTCTTCGTCTTAGAGTTGCGCTCGACCGCTTTTCGGAAGATGTTCTGCAGTGTCTCGCGAAACTGAGGGTTGAACCAGCTGTAGATCACAGGGTTCAGGGCAGCTGACGTCATCGCCACGACATGGCCACCGGCAAACACAAGAGAGAACCACTCTGAGGGGTCTGAATTGTCGAAGTCCCTCCACAGGTTGATCAGGTTCAATGGCAGCCAAGCCAGAACTAAGCCGAGCACCATGCTGACCATCATTCTGAAATGAGTGGAATTAGTCATTATGTGGTGTAACGCTGTAACATCCCCGCTTCTTATGCTCTTCTGATGCATAAGGTTTATTTATTAGCCACCTCAAAAACAGTAAACAATTAATTTTAACCTTTAAATAAATTAAATGATTTTATTTTCCAC